>OX578146.1:68023269-68098269 GCA_951213105.1 Amaurobius ferox | reverse complement strand
TAATCAAACATTTTTGAAGTGATGTCTGTGTGTGTGTGTGTGTGTGTGTGTGAAAGTATGTGTGTGCGTGTGTGTGTGTGTGTAATGTGTGTGTGTCAGTGAGTCTGTGGAGACGATAACTGACGAACGAATGGACCGATTCGAACGAAATTTGGGACAAAAATTACAATCCGTATACACTAGAAGCCTGTTGTTTTTATACGCAATCGAATGTCCAGAACCCCCTAAATATTCGAATGAAATTTTGAAAAAATCGTCAAAAAATCAAAACCGCTAATAAAGTTACGCAAATAGACATTTCTTATGTAATGTTTTTATTAGAAAACGATTGACATAAATTTTAGAACGCTAACATGTACCGTTCTTGAGATATTGCACATTTTTCAAAAAAATTATCAGAAAGTTATATAAAATAAAAAAAAAATATTTCCTCTTGAGAAACATGTTCACTTCTCATATGTAATACCATGCGATAAATTGGATGACATCATTCTCGTGGATCTAGCTCGTTCCATTCATGGAAAAAGATACTTTGAGTAATACTTTTGTATTTGAACGCCAATAGTCATTTATCTGCTGCAAGAATAACTTATTTCTTCGTCCATAACGCTTGGCGAGATTTTGGCGACGAATTTGGCTGAATGTCGCCAACTTCGCGACTTTTTTAAATGTTGCCAAATTAACGAAAATCTCGCCAACTTCGCGACTTTTTAAAATGTTGCCAAATTAACGAAAATCTCGCCAAATGGATAAAAATGACGCTAAATCAATGAAAATGACGACCAATTGTCGAAAACTCAATATCTTGGAAAGAATATTAGTATCTACTATAAGAAAAACCTATTGTTTTTACTGTAAATGTAGTAAATTCATTACATTATATAAGGAAAGACATGTGTTGCCCACATCAGATTTTTTTTATTTCACTGGGGAGGAGATCTGAAAGGACATTTCGGAACCCCCATTTTCTCTTCCTCGCTGAGATAAAACATAAAATCCGATTCCGTTAGGGTCTACCCCGTGGTCTATAATATAAGTGTACAAAAATTCATTTTTTAGATTACCAGGGAGGGAGATCTGGGAGGACATTTCGACCCCCCCCCCCCACACACACACATTTTCTTTTCCTCGCGGAGCTAAAACTTAAATTCCGATTCCTTTAGGTTCTGTCCTGTGGTCGATACTATAAGTGTGCAAAATTTCATTTTTAGATCATCACGGAGGGACGTCTGGAAGGACATTTCGAAAACCCCCATTTTCTCTTCCTCGCGGAGCTAAAACCTAAATTCCGATTCCTTTAGGTTCTGCCCTATGGTCGATACAAGTGTGCAAAAATTCATTTTTTAGATCACCAGGTCTGGAAAGACAGTTTGAAACCCCCATTTTCTCCTCCTTAAGGGGGTTAAAACCTAAAATCCGACTCTTTTAGGTTCTGCTTCGTGATCGATACTATATGTATGCAAATATTCAGTTTTCTTGGTCAACCAGAGGGTACTAGAGTGTCTGGAAAGACCAAAACAAGTTATACAATTAATATTTATATATACGTTATTGTGAGCAACAATATCACATTAATTAATATAAATAATTAAATAAAAAAGTTATACTATACAGGGTGTCCCAAAATGATTGAAACGCACTTTAATTCTTTATCTGTTGGAGATAAGTGGGCAATGTAAATTGCAAAAATGTTCAAAGTAAGGTAGGAAGTAAGACTACGTTAATGAAATAGTCCACCATTCATTTTCAAAAAGTTACACTTTTTAAATTTTTATACGACCCCTTAGACAAATTTGGTTAATCAGAAAATTTTTATTTTTAATGCAACAAGATCATTAAAAAAATCGTATATCTGGATCTTTAAAATTTAGGCAGTTGTATTTGATTGAAAATTGAACATTGTGCATGGGGACCCTATATCAAATTAGAAATGTAAATTTGTGATGTATCACAAAAAAGATAAAACTGGATGATAATACATAGGATACCCAACCACGTAGTGAGTATTACTGCTTTATATGATCTCCGTCTGTGTAATGCTTTATTTAGATGCATTTGCAATAAAAAAATTTGACATATGTTAACGTATTTTTGATCTAAAAAATGTCCATCAGCAATTTATTTATTATCCTTATTTTCACTGTCGAATCAGCTTTTTACATGGTAAGGAAAAGTGGCATAAGTCAGATTTGTTTCTTTATCATAATTCAGTTGATTTTAAAGATACAGATATGCGGTTTCTTTTAATGATCTTATTGCATTAAAAAAAATCTGATGTGGGCAACACATGACTTTCCTTATATAATGAAATGAATTTACTACTTTTACAATAAAATAAATAGGTTTTTCTTCTAGTAGATACTAATATCCTTTCCAAGATAATGACTTTTCGACAATTAGTCGTCATTTTCATTGATTATCGTCATTTTTATCCATTTGGCGAGATTTTCGTTAATTTGGCAACATTTCAAAAAGTCGCCAAGTTGGCGACATTCCGCCAATTTTGTCGCCAAAATCTCGCCAAGCGTTATGGACAAAGAAATAAGTTATATATATATATATATATATATATATATATATATATATATATATATATATATATATATATATATATATATATATATATATATATATAACTTATTAGATATTGAATTTTCGACATATATTATATAACTATTATTATATATTTATATATTATATAACTTATTAGATATTGAATTTTCCACAATTAGTCGTCATTTTCATTGATTTAGCGTCACTTTTATCCATTTGGCGAGATTTTCGTTAATTTGGCAACATTTCAAAAAGTCGCCAAGTTGGCGACATTCCGCCAATTTCGTCGCCAAAATCTCGCCAAGCGTTATGAACGAAGAAATAAGTTATTCTTACAGCAGATAAATTGGCGTTCAAATGCAAATGTATTACTCAAAGTATCTTTTTTCATGAATGGAACGAGCTAGATCCACGAGAATTATGTCACCCAATTTATCGCATGATATTATATATGAAAAGTGAACATGTTTCTCAATAGGAAATATTTTTTTTCTATTTTATTTGACTTTTTGATAATTTTTTTGAAAAATGTGCAATATCTCGAGAACAGTTCATGTTAGCGTTCTAAAATTTATGTCAATCGTTTTCTAATGAAAAATTACATAAGGAATGTCTATTTACGTAACTTTATTATTGGTTTTGATTTTTTGACGATTTTTTCAAAATTTCATTCGAAAATTTAGGGGGGTTCTGAACATTCGATTGCGTATAAAAACAATAGACTTCCAGTGTTTACAGATTGTGATTTTTGTACCAAATTTGGATCGAATCGGTCCATTCGTTCGTCAGTTATCGTCTCCACAGACCCACTGACACACACACACACACACACACACACACACATACACACACACATACTTTCACACACACACACACACACACACACACACAGACATCACTTCAAAAATGTTTGATTCGTGATCAGGGATGCTTGAAACGTGCTCTCCCGTCGAAAACTCGAATTCGAATTTTCGACCCCGTCACAATACTTTCCTTATACATTATGTATATAAGGAAAGTAATAAAAAATTTCTGATTGGCCCAATTTGTCTAAGGGGGTCGTATAAAAATTTAAAAAGTGTAACTTTTTGAAAATTAATGGGAGGAATTAACGTAGTCACATTAACGTAGTCTTATTTCCTACCTTACTTTCAACATTTTTGCAATTTACCTTACTCACTTATCTCCAACAGGTAAAGAATTAAAGCGCGTTTCAAGCTTTTGGGGGTACTCTGTATAATAAAATGTCGCCAAATCGACTATAACTCAATATCTATAATTTAATTGACTATAGTTTTATTTGACTATAATTTAATTTCTTTGATAATCCCTCTCGATTTATGAGAATTATTAATTTAATATCCTGTGATTCAAAATACAGTGTATTTCTCTATTCTTGATTCCAACCCCGACTTTTAAATCTTTAGAAGAGCACATTTCCAACCAATCAAAACGGGCTCCAGAGGGAATCTTACAGAATCGCTAAAATTTCTTTATTTGTAATTTCCTCATCTTTTATGATAATTTCTTTTTCTCCTGTTAATCACTACTTTATTAAAAATATTTTTCCGGTAACTTAATATTTCAGGTAACTATTGATCATGTCCAATCAATATTCGCGTTAATAACATTTCCCACAGTCTGCCACACGCATAGCACCTCACACGCTATGTCTGACGCAGAGCCGATATTTTACCAGACGTTGAAGGTTACTTCGTCAATCTCACCGTTAATTAGATCTGGAAATTTCTTTTCAATGTGGTAACTTTTAAATACAACTTTGATTTTCTTCGCGAAATACTTTATTGATTGTTCTTCGTTATATGATGTATGATAGAGTTTTCCATGATATAAAATCAGTCATTGAATCGAATTAGAAAATGAGACATGTGTAATATTAATCTCTTTAATCAAGCTCTGTGCTAACATTTTCTTAAAGTTTCTTTATTGCAAAACAAAAGTTTTCGTTTAGATTATTACTTTCCTTATATGCATAATGTATAAGGAAAGTATTCTGACGGGATCGAAAATTCGAATTCGAGTTTTCGACGGGAGAGCACGTTTCAAGCACCGATGATCACGAATCGAATATTTTTGTGGTAATTCTGTGTGTGTGTGTGTGTGTGTACGTGCGTGTGTCAGTGAGTCTGTGGAGCCGATATCTCACGAATGAATGGAGCGATTCGAATGAAATTTGGTACAAAAATCAAAATTCGTGAATACTGGAAGTCTATTGTTTTCAAACACAATGAAATGTTCAAAACTCCCCTAAATTTTCGAGTGAAATTTTGAAAAAATCATCAAAAACTCAAATCCTCTAAGAAAGTTACGTAAATAGACATTTTTTATGTAATTTTTCCTTAGAAAACGATTGGCATAAAGTGTAGGACGACAGCATTTACCGTTCTCGAGATATTGCACATTTTTCAAATAAATTTATCAAAAAATCAAGTAAAATAAAAAAAATATTAACTCTTAAGAAACGTGTTCACTTTTTATATGCAATATCATGCGATAAATTGGGTAATATCATTCTCGTGGATCTAACTCGTTCCATTCACGAGAAAAGGTACTTTGAGTAATAGTTTTGTATTTGAACACCAATAGTCATTTATCTGCTGTAAGAATAACTTATTCTTCCGTTCATAATGCTTGGCGAGATTTTGACGACGAATTTGGTGGAATGTCGCCAACTTGTTGACTTTTTAAATGTTGCCAAATTAACGAAAATCTCGCCAGATGGATAAAAATGACGCTACATCAATGAAATTGATGACTCATTGAAGAAAATTCAATATCTTGGAAGGAATATAAGTACCTACTATAAGAATAACATTTTTTTTAAGTCTAAAAGTAGTAAATTCATTGCATTTTATAAGGAAAGTCATATGCTGCACACATCAGATTTTTTTCATTTTCCTCGCGCTGAGCTAATTGAAATGATGATAGTGATTGCGAACTGAGTGACTGGAAGTATGGTGATAGCGACTGTGACTTATACCGCATTTCTTTATAGATATACTTTTAGCAGTAGATCAAATTAACATTATACTTTTATCTGATGCGACCTAAGAAAAGTACGGTGGTTGTTATTGAATCGCAAAGTACAGTTTTCACCGTAAATACATCGATGTGGTTTCAAGATTTCTAGGGTTCTTACATGGCTGTCCTTCATAAGCAATTTGGATCCAATTTGGCTGCTGAATATCATATATTATGTTGATGCAAACTCAGAAAAATTAAATTGAATATGGCTCAACACGACTGTATCACACTAGAATCCATTTTTAAGTAGAATTTTTTTTTCAAGTAAAATATTGAAAAATCGGTGTCGTGAGTCCAAAGGATTACCATTATAGAGTATTACTCTTCGGCTCTTCGCTTTAAAGGGCGTGAAAGAATATTTCGACTGATAACATACTTGGAAATTTACCACCCAGGGGTAACTTGCCTCATCCCCACCAAGGGAGACCAATGACGTCACGAGCAGAGGAATTTTATCGTGGCTATTTTTCATAATAATGAGAGTATTAAATCTCGTTATTATTGAGCCATAAATAACCTCCTATATTCATGATTATGTCAAATTTTGTCCTATGCTGTCATGTTAAAGAAATATAAATTTTTCAAATAAATTTAAAAGAAAAATCAAAAGATTTTAATTTTCGCTCAAATTAAAAAAAAAAATCTAACTAGTTGCAGAGTTTTCGACAACAAAGTCGGGTGTAAAGATTCGTGAAAATTCAATATTACTTGTGGCAGTTATTATGTACAGAAGAAATTGACCACAAACATACAAACATACATACAGACAGACAGACAGGCATTACTCCAAAAGTAGTCAAAACGTGTTCAGGAATTTCTAAAACATATATTGGCATCAAAATCCCGAATTTCAAAAGTTTCGTGAACAATACTTTCTCTATATTATATTACGTAGTACGAAAAAGTAAAAATCTGAAAAATGTGTATAGTTCAGCTATAAAAAAGTACTTTAACAAAATTAATGACCTTTTATAATCTCTCAAACCACTGAATTGGTTTTGACCCAATTCAGGTGGCATACTGCGTATATTGTATAAATGAAAGCAGAAAGAACATTTTTTTAAATGTATACAGGATGTCGCAAAAACATTAAGCTTTGCTTTTATTCCTTAAATATTGATCTTAGACATATATAATAAATTACAAAGTTGCGTAAAAAAGGTACAGAATTTAGTGAAATCGATAAAAATTTTCAGGGGACTAAATTTGAAGAAATACAAAATGTAAATTTTTATACGTCCACCGTACGAAAACATTTCCAGTGAGTAAAATATGCTCCATACACTAATAAGGTGATGTCCAAAATTCCAGCATTTTATCATAAAGAGTCCCAGCGATATGTTTAAACAAAGTTGGTGAGGGATTAATCACAAATTAAAATGTAAATGTTTACAGCAAGAGTGCAAATGACGCAACGCAGAAATGCATTATAGGCAAATAATATCTGCCTCTTTAATAGATCTTTGGCATGGATGGAAAATATTTTGAACAAGCTTTGTAATCTTTGTGTAAAGTTATTTTTTCTACACAATGTAGATACTTTTGTAGCAATAAATAGCAAAATTATTATTTATTTCTGTAATAATTGTTTTCCTTCGTCATTTGTCTATGACCCCTAAAACACGTTCTGCTGACCTGATTTTCCCCTCTAAGAACCCATGTCGATGCATCGAAAAGTAGTTTAATTCAGCATATTTGTATTTTCATATCTCTGGGACTTTTTATGATAAAATGCTGAATTTTTGTACATCACCTTATTAGTGTATGGGGCACATTTTACTCGTTGGAAATGCTTTTGTACGGGGGCCGTATAAGAACATAAATTTTATATTTCTTAAAATTTAATTCCCTTGAAAATATTAATCGATTTCATAAAATACTGTACCCTTTTTCACGCAACTTTGTAATTTATTATATATGTCTAAGATCAATAATTAAGGAATAAAAGCTGAGGTCAATGTTTTTGGGACACCCTGTATATATATATATATATATGTATATATATATATATATATATATATATATATATATATATATATATATATATATATATATATATATATATATATTCTCACAGTTATCCTTTTTTATAGAAAAATATATTTGTCCTCCCTATGGAAAAATCATATTTCTAACAGGTTCCATTTCTCACATAAAAGCTCCAATGAAATATCCATATTTCTTTCTCTTTGCAAAATAGTCCATAAGCATCTGCCGCTTTTTAACACTTTACAACAAAGTTGAAAAGTGTTTATGACTTTGTTCATTCTGTCTGTCTGTCTGTCTGTCTGTCTGTCTGTCCGTTAGCACGATAACTGCCGTAAAAATGAGTTTATCAAAATGAAATTTTAGTATGTTGTTCAGACGGTCTGTAGGACCTATGGGAATATAAATAAATAATATCACCCAATTAGTTTTTTATTGAACCCGGGTTGAAAAAATGAAATACATTGAACCCTATGGGACCTAATTTTTCAAACATTTTTTAAGTAAATTTAAAATTCACGAATTGCTTCGAAATTTTTAGGAAATATTCACATTATCCCATAGAATATATAAAAAAAAATTCAGTAAAATATGTTAAGTAGTTTTTTAATTAAAAAAATTATTTAATATAGGGAAAAAAACAAATTCAATTAAATTCTGACTTTGGGATATCTTCCAGAAAGAAAAGAGAGAGATATTATATAATAAATATCTCTCCATTTGTTTACACGTTTTGTATATGGGAGTGGCTTCATATTTTAAAATAAATTTGGTAGATAACAATTTTTCATTTTTTTTAAATTTTATATAACTCTTCATGATAAATTTAATTGATGGCATTTTAAATGCACTTTCCTACGTCCTAGAGAGTTGAAATTTGGTACACAGCTTAAATTTGTTGAACATTTTATTCGACAAAAATTTGATGGATCTTTAAATATAGATCATACATTTTTTTCGAAATGGCCTGAAAATAATCCCCGTTCACTTCTATAAATCATTGGTGTAATATTGTTAAAAATTCTGATGTGGACAGCACATGTCTTTCTCTGCAGACTCATATTCGTTCTCTTTATTTATTCAATGATAATTTGAGCTTATCTGCACAACATAAGTACTTTAAATGACATTGAATTTACACGTTAAACTTAAATTTGGTTCTCATTTGATAGCTGGACTTATTGTCAAAGGTGGCGTAGCGAAAACGCAAAAAAACTAGAATATCTCAAGAACGGCTAGTCCTAGAGTAATGGGGTTAGTCTTATTTTTTTTGTTGTCAAAAATCACATATAAAATAGGAATTTAATTGATATAATTGAGCACACGTAGTCTTTTATTTTTATATATAACGATTTTTGCTGGCCATTTCGCAAAAATAGCCCGTTTTTTTTTCCCGAATCGTAGTAGAATAACCTACAAATGATTTATATACAAAATTTTGTTAAATTTGGTATATAAATCACTTGTAGGTTATTGAAATATTATACTCCAAATTTTGTTAAATTTGGTTCATTAGTTTTTAGCTAGAGTGGATAAAGGCAATTTCTGCGGCCATTTCGCAAAGAAGGCAGATTCTTTTATTACGAATCGTACTATAATCTAATGAACATCAGGATTTCCCACAAAAAACATACCTACCAAATTGTATGAAATTCGGTCCATTAGTTTTTCAATTAGAGTGGATGTAATATCCACACAGAAACATACACAGATACACCCTTACACACACAGACGTCTTCCTAAAAGTAGTTTTTTCGTGTTCTAGAAGTCCCAAAACGTGTAGATCCTTTGAAAATTCGAGTTCCGATCTTCGGCACGATTCCAATACTTTGAGTACATACACATACACATATATATTATATTATCTGTGTATTATCTGTGTATCTAAATTCCGTGCCTATGCAATTACAATAGTTGTGATTTTAAATGATCCCTAAACTTTTATTATTTCTTCAAGGAAGCCTAATTTTAACATATGCAGAATGCAAATATCTCAAGCGATTGTAAGATGAATTACATAAGAATTGCTGAATTTTTTTCACACAAAATTATTTAGCTCTGGAGTCTAGAATACAAGTTATATGAATGAAATATTCATTGATTTTGCATAAAGAATCAGATGATTTATATTTCGATACAGTTTTAAATATTTAAGTATAATAAATTACTGTAGTACTGTGATAATGTAAAAGATATTACCACTGAATGAATCACATTTTAGAAATTTTTAAATGAAATTACATTTCAGTTGGAAAGTGTTTCATAATCAATGCTTATGCATGATTGATCTTTCTTGTTTATCTATATGTCTAAGATCCATATGTCTAAGATCAATATTTAAGGAATAAAAACCGAAGTCAATGTTTTTGGGACACCCTGTATAGTTTGGCTTAATCGTCGAATATCCACTTATTTCGAGTGGAAAAAGATTGCACTGATTCTCAAGTTTCAATTAGGAAACACAAAGATTTTCAAGCCAAGAAAGCTGTTAAAAGTTCTTAGTAATCACATAACAAAATCTGCAATGTAAAAAACAATTCTTCGAAATTTGTTTACTATAAATAAAAAGGAATGCTTTGCAAATAGATAATTTTTAACCCAATAAAATGATCGCAGTTGTTTTGTTTTTGTCATGCGTCGCACTCCAGATAGTGAAGATTTTAATTTTCAGCACAAAGCTCGATATTTATTTGAATGAAATCCAATGTTTTGATTTTCATGAAATTTAATGAATTTAAATAAGTTAAGGACACAACATCGTTAGATAGAAGGTCATTTAATAAAAGCATCCTAGAAACATAAAGTTTTAAAAACAAGGCCAGAGCGCTTTCGGGCGTTAGTGCACCCTTCATCAGTGGCTACATGAAAAGCAAACATGGATAATTCATATATAGATCATATACGTAGCAAATTTGCATAAATAAATATAAAATATAATCTGAATTTAGTAAGTTGAATATGTTAATAATTAATACAAATAACCCTAAAAAATAGGTACAAAATGCTTTAAAAAACATATCTTATGAACATTACCAGAAAGTACAAATTCGAAAAAACAGTCAAGCATACATTTCACAAGGATTACGTCATAGATATAACTATGAAGAGCCTTGAATTGCATAGAGTCGAGAACGAGTCGCCAAGCATAACTCAGAATTTGAACGCTATCAGAATTACAAATCGACGAACGGTAAATATAAATAAAAAAGGGATTCATAAAGGAGAATATTACAATGGTTATTACAACGAATTAAGAGACAAGTTTTTTCAAAGATGGGCAGGAAATTATGGCCTTGTTTTAGGCCTTGTTTTTAAATATTTGTACGTCTTTAGGATGTTTTTGTTAAATGACCTTCAATCTAACGATGTTGTGTCCTTAATTTATTTAGTTGAAACAGACGTGATACCATTTTGATTATTATTTAATGAATTTGTTTATTTCATGCGGTAACGGAAATAAATTTATTGGTTTTTTATCGAAATCAATTTATGAAAAAGCTCTAATTTCAGTCATAATTTTCCCCCATGTTTACATATTTTAATCTGTAGATGAAATCACATGCTAGATAATCAGGTATTACGCAATACAATTATATTGTGTTGACACTACATAGTTTGTACAGGAGAATTGGCGATTTCTATAAAGATTGCTCTGCTTTATAAGCTTTCAATCTTGAGACAAATAAGAATTACCAATGGGATGTAATTGAATAAGAAAATGGAATAAGGGTTCACACTTAAGAAATTTTGCATTGTAGAAAACCTTGCTGCCTTAACCGGTAATCAAACCACAGATCTTCGTAAGGACTAACCAACGCTCTACCAAGCTCGTATTGTCGAAATGAACTCTGCAACATTTTTAAAGAACAGTTACGTATATAGGGTCGGGACATCCCAGTGGTTAGAACACGAGAATGCTCTCGGAGAACCCAAGTTCGATGCCCAAACTGTCCCCATGTTCACACAGAGTACGGGCACTTTAAATATGTGGGTCTGAAAGTCCATCCGATAGGTTAATAGTACGGGAAGGAGGGTACAATCCCTGTGAATCCCAAACACACTGTGTTCCAGTCTAAATTGGGTGGCGTTGTTCCGGCCGTCCAAACAAATACCTTACATCTTCGATTTGTGGTTGAGGTCAAAAGAAAGGCAGCTACTCATATAATTTATGATCAAATTATCTTAAAAAATAATGCGATAAAATTTCAACATAATTATTCTATTTATGGATTAATAAAGTATTCTTACTCGTTAATTATACTAAATTGTTAATTATCCTACTCATTAATTATTCCAATTATTATTGTAATTCATGTACAAATAAAATAATCCACAATAACTCAATAAATTCTATTTCATTTTTATATAAAATAATAGTTAAAACATAAATTTTGGACAAAGCTAGCCACGAACATGTTGTTCTGACAAGCTCCTATAAATAAAACACACAACAGGCTACCTAGGAAGGAACAAGTCAAGTGAAAACTTGTGGATGAAAATAAGTCTTACACGAGCAATTAATTTCCCAAAATATTACGGAAGCATTTGTTCCGCTGCTTCAGATTCTTATGTTGAAACTCTGAAAAAACCTCAGGTGACCAGCACATCATTTTTCCTATATACTATACCAGCAGAAGTACTAATAAGTTGGCCAGATAATATATTGAAATAAAATTAATACGGCACAAAATTTGAATATTTTAACCATCTCTCTATTAATCTTAATAAACTAGACAAAAACGTATGTAAGTCGGTTGAGCCGTTTTCGAACTATAAGAGGATCGAACTGTAAGAGGATCGAACTATAAGAGGATCGAACTATAGCCAGTAATCCAGTTTTTTATCTGCGATCTGGTAGAGTGCTCTGTAAATGCTTTCACTTTCTTCTTTCTATTATTTTGGGGTTCTTATGTGTTGTTTTAACCTATTTTTCGTCTGGTTGGATCTCATTTATTCTTGTTCAGACTTGATATGTCTTGTCGGAATCTTCCTGCTGTATTTTGGAGCACGCCAATCTTATGTGTACTTCTCGTTTTGGATTGGACAGACTGTTCGTTTCTTGGTCCTTCTTTGAGACATTTAACAGTGGATTTGGAAATGTGACAAGAATCTGAATTTTATTGGAAGAATGAATCATCATCACTTAAAATTTCACATACACACACACACACACACAAATATATATACTCGTATATGAACTTCTCTGGATAACAAAAACCCTGTCCCCTTTCAGATTTAAACTTAAAAATGATGCACGTTTTTTTAATTCTGTTAACATGTTAAATGTCGTTATTGTTGTTGTTGAGACCCAGACCGTCTGACCTACCAGAAAGGTGTAAGGTAACCGTTTGGACGGCCGGGAAGTGCCACCCAATTTAGACTGGAACCCAGTGGGGGAGGCATCCACAGGAACCTTCCCCTCTTTTCCCTACCACCAACCTCTCGGAAGGACGTACGGACCGACCTGTTTAACGTGATCGTACTCCGCATGAACAGGGCGGCAGTTGTGGCAGCGTGCAAATCCGGCGCGCAAACCACCGCGCTACCGCGTCCGAAATGTGCCAACAGCACGCGGTGTTACCAGGTGGTCACACACCCAAGTACTAACCGCGCCCGATGCTGCTTGACTTCGGTGATCTAACGAGAACCGGTGTTTTCAGCACGGTAGGGCCTTTGACCAACACGTTAAATGTGTAAATGTGTTGCAGAATCTTATTCTCGGATGCCATAAACTTATTGAATTGCTTAATTTTTCCGATTAGCAGCAAAACGATATCGAATTATGTTTTCAGCTGTTTCTGAGAGTCTAAGTGGTGTTAAGTTTCTTAAAAACGCTTTTATGCAGTTACACCGAATTCGACTTTTCGGGCTTTCCTACTTTGTCGTTGCTTTGGAAGCTGAAACAGAATCAAATGAGACCAAAACCAAGATCATATTTAGTGTGGAACTGAAAGTACCAAAGAATTTGATATTTTTTTGACTTCCTTCGCATAGTCTCCTTTATTCAAATTTTTGAAATATTTCCCTTTTCCGTTGATCTATAAATTAAGATAGATTGAGATAGAGCCAATGATGGATTGAATGATCAAAACCAATATTCCGGCCAGAGGGGAAGTGCTCAATAATTGCATAAAGCGGTTTTGAGAGTTCTTTTCGCTACAAATATTTGAATTTTCGGAATAATATTTTCCCGTTGACCACGAAGATGGATACAAATCAATTGAAACCAAAAACCAAGATTCTGACTCGAGTGGAAATGCTCGATAATTTCGAAACATTGTTTTGAGTGTTTTGATTATCTCTTCACTCCGTCACCCCCAATTTGAATTTTCGAAATTTTAGATTTTTTGCTTGGTCTGGAAGCTGAGATGAATCGAATGACACCGAATCCAATATCCTTCATATAGTTAAAAAGCTCGATAATTTGCATATCTCAATCACCAAATCGCTCCTTGAATCAGTTCAGTGTGTATTTTATAGTAGATTCATTACGAAAAATACTTACATTTTGCTAGAGCGGAAAAATTCCGGAACCGGGTATCCTCCTATGACCATTGGGTTACAATGGGACAAGTCTGGCTCCGGGAATATTCTGATTAACCCACTTTCACCAAGACGAAGAATCAGCGACAGAAGTTTCTAGTCCTCTGAAATACGCTGGGAAACTGAGTGGAAAATTCCAAATTCTCGATTGCCATTTCGTCATCCACAATATTTCGTCGCATGATTAAGCTATTCTAAGACCGTTCAGTCGTATCTTATTAAGTTTTAATTCACTTTGTCATTTACTTTTATATAACAAATCTGAAATATAACTTATCGTATTATAAACTGTATTCATTCGTATCTAATTGAATTTGTGTAAAGATTTCTGTTTAATAGTAAAAACATTGGATTTCTTAACAACAGTTTTTCAGTTCAAATTTTAAGCAAAATGTATCTTTCTGATTTATATAGTAGTAGTGTTCCAGCATTTAATACAAGAATTACATTAAAATTATCTTTAGTGGGATGCTTATATCAACATTTTTATGCATTCATTATATTGACAAATTTTTGCCATACTATTACTAAACAATCTGATGTAGGCAACACATGACTTTCCTTATATAATGCAATGAATTTACTACTTTTACAGTTAAAAATATGTTATTCTTATATAGTAGTTACTTATATTCTTTCCAAGATATTGAATTTTCTTCAATTAGTCGTCATTATCATTGATTTAGCGTCATTTTTATCAATTTGGCGAGATTTTTGATAATTTGGCAACAATTAAAAATGTCGCCAAGTTGGCGACATTCCGCCAAATTCGTCTCCAAAATCTCGCCATGGACGGAGAAAGAAATTATTCTTACAGCAGATAAATGACTATTGACGTTCAAATACAAAAGTATTACTCAAAGTATCTTTTTTCATGAATGGAACGAGCTAGATCCACGAGAATGATGTCACCCAATTTATCGCATGGCATTACATATGAAAAGTGAACATGTTTCTCAATTGGAAAACTTTTTTTTTATTTTATATAACTTTTTGATAATTTTTTTTTAAAAATGTGCAATATCTCGAGAACGGTTCATGTTAGCGTTCTAAAATTTAAGTCAGTCGTTTTCTAATGAAAACTACATAAGAAATATCTATTTCCGTAACTTTATTAACGGTTTTGATTTTTTGACTATTTTTTCAAAATTTCACTCAAAAATTTAGGGGGGTTCCGAACATTCGATTGCATATAAAAACAATAGGCTTCCAGTGTTTGCGGATTGTGATTTTTGTTCCAAATTTTGTTTGAATCGGTCCATTCGTTCGCCAGTTATCGTCTCCACAGACTCACTGACACACACACACACACACACACACACATAAACTTTCACACACACACACACACACACACAAACTTTTACACACACACACACACAGAGATCACTTCAAAAATGTTTGATTCGTGATCAGGAATGCTTGAAACGTGCTCTCTCGTCTAAAACTCGAATTCGATTTTTCGACCCCGTCACAATACTTTCCTTATACGTTATGTATATAAGGAAAGTAAAAAGTTTTTACGAAAAAAATGACTTGATGTATCTATTTTTCGTGATCTGGTATACATAGAGCTCAGATGAGAGCTGGTGTGGATTCAGCCTCAAACGCTGGAGAAGAATGGGTGGGAGTTCACTATGGATATTCACTTTCGGTTATTTTTTTCGTTTCTGGTTCAAATACATTCATTTAACTCAAAACATCTTGTGAGACCAGAAATAGACCTCACACTAAAAGCTGTGTTATTAGTGAGACAGCTTTATGCCAGTAAATTTATTGTATCTGAAACGTCAAACAATACCCCAGTCTCGATGACGCCTGTGTTTACGACACGTGAACTCAACGGTCAGAGAAACTCATAAATTTAGGGGCCTAGAGACAGAGGGGTCGAACGAACTCTTAAAATAATGTAAAGAACCACATTCGATAAAAGACTAGCCAATTCAGATGAAGCCTGCAGCGTTACCTTCAAAGCCGCAAATCAGAGCAAAGTGGGAGTGACAGTCCGGAGATGAAGAGAACCACAACCTGTGACATAAGAACAAGATGAATAGACTTGGAAAAAAAATAAAAGATTAACTGCTCGAAATCAAGGAGCAAGAAACTTAAAAAGATGTGTCGACTACGAGAATGACACAAGTATGAGTGTCAAGCCAGCAGTATAATATGATCGTCGAATTACGTGTGGTGAATAAGTACTTCAAGTCTATTCCAGTAACATGATCGGCGAAGTACCTGGTGGTGAGAAAGTACAATACAGATTTGAAGGTAAGTGTTCCTCAAATATTGTCAGGTTACCAAGATACTTTAGGCATTTTAATACTGGGTGGTCTCACATGCTATCTTCCTGAATAATTAATAAGCAGAGAAATTATTGTAATTGAGTATTTAAGTATGTTGTGTGTTAATAAATGTTTTATTGTTAAAGTTAAAATGGTGCAGTCAATTAAGTATTATAGTAATTAATTATTCTTTTACAGAACTCGCGCGAAAGATAAATAATTGGAGGGTTAATAGCGGCACAACAAAGCCATGTGCAATAAAAAATAAGTCCACTAATACGAGCAATTTACGGTCATGTCAATTTAGCAGTAATATTAATAAAATAAGTTATTTTATTTAATTGTGCCACACATCTCGTTCTAGGAGAAGATCTAGTTCTAGACAAAGGAGGTGCTTCCAATGCTAGAATCGCGATAACCACCGCAGATACCAGCATCTGAAGACCAGTTTCAAGATTTTTAGTTCTCTTTAGCACGGTATAGCTAATCCTTGCAATGACAGCAAAAAGCTTGTGCTACGTGCCCCAATTTCATGGAGACAACTCGAGAAATGTTTGTATTTTTGTATATTTTTATGCAGATTCATGGGAAATACCTATGGTGCTACACAATCAGAAAACCTCTCAGATTGCATTACCCCCTTTATAGAAGAGTACGAGCAGCTACCTCTCTGTCTATTAGAGATAGAAGGCAAAAGTCAATTGAAAATTATTGGCAAATTATTGTGTGTGAAAGTATGTGTGTGTGTGTGAAAGTATGTGTGTGTGTGTGTGTGAAAGTATGTGTGTGTGTGTGTGAAAGTATGTGTGTGTGTGTGTGTGTGTGTGTGTGTGTGTGTGTGTGTGAAAGTATGTGTGTGTGTGTGTGTGTGTGTGTGTGTGAAAGTATGTGTGTGTGTGTGTGTGTGTGTGTGTGTGTGTGTGTGTGAAAGTATGTGTGTGTGTGTGTGTGTGTGTGTGTGAAAGTATGTGTGTGTGTGTGTGTGTGTCAGTGAGTCTGTGGAGACGATAACTGACGATCGAATGGACCGATTCGAACGAAATTTAGTACAAAAATCACAATTCGTAAACACTGGAAGCCTATTGTTTTTATACGCAATCGAATGTTCAGAACCCCCTTAAATTTTGAAGTGAAATTTTGAAAAAATCGTCAAAAAATCAAAATCGCTAATATAGTTACGCAAATAGATATTTCTTATATAATTTTTCATTAGAAAATGATTGACATAAATTTTAGAACGCTAACATGAACCGTTCTCGAGATATTGCACATTTTTAAAAAAAATTATCAAAAAATCATATAAAATAAAAAAATATATTTCCTATTGAGAAACATGTTCACTTTTCATATGTAATACCATGCGATAAATTGGGTGACATCATTCTCGTGGATCTAGCTCGTTCCATTCATGAAAAAAGATACTTTGAGTAATACTTTTGTATTTGACCGCCAATAGTCATTTATCTGCTGTAAGAATAACTTATTTCTTCGTCCATAACGCTTGGCGAGATTTTGGCGACAAATTTGGTGGAATGTCGCCAACTTGGCGACTTTTTTAAATGTTGCTAAATTAACGAAAAACTCGCCAAATGGATAAAAATGACGCTAAATCAATGACGACTCATTGATGATGACGACATGGAAAATGACGACTCATTGACGAAAATTCAATACCTTGGAAATAATATAATTAACTACTATAAAAATAATCTATTTTTTATACTGTAAAAGTAGTAAATTAATTGCATTATATAAGGAAAATCGTGTGCTGCCCACATCAAATATTTTCTTATCTCTAACAAATAGATAGATAGCCCCCTCCGTACACAAGTAGAAATGGGAGTCACATCCAAAATTTGTCTCATCGTGCAGCGCCATTGAGTTTTACTGAACTTCTACGATAACCCTAAATACTATAACTTTAAATATACGATAACCCTAAATACTATAACCTTAAATATACGATAACCCTAATACTTCTCATATTAATGGTCTGGTCCACGACCGTCCTTGACACCTTATATAGGGTGTAGTTTACCTTACAATGTTCCCCACAGAAGACATCAGTTTCTTGGCAAAAAGGTTATATTTGACACTTGATAAATAAAATATCCGTTCTGGCCATGTTCAGTGATACTCCATGGTTCGATGCTCACACTCATAACCAGTCAACCATGTGTGGGCGCAAAGGGGAAAAAATGGGATTTGGGTAGAAAATGATTCTTCCTACTTACTCACTTTCGTGTTTTCCTTGTTTCTATAACCATACCCATTAAATTTAATCTTTATCATACAAAATTCAATACAAATACTTGAGATTAAATCAAACATTTGTAGTTTTGACGTAATATTATTTATGGTTTGGGCATTCGGCTGAAATCGGAGCGTTAAGAAATATATAAAAATTTTGGACACTTATATCTCCCAGCCTAATAGATAAAAATATAAAAAAATTCTATTTGCATTGTTGCAAATAGGCCACCATTTATGAATATGTAAATTAATTTAAATACCTTAATATTTCAAACTACTTTTATTTATTTATTTATTTATTTATTTATTTGTTTGTTTTTAATTTTATTTTTATTTATTTATTTATTTGTTTATTTTTAATTTTATTTTTATTTATTTATTTATTTGTTTTTAATTTTATTTTTATTTATTTATTTATTTATTTTTAATTTAATTTTTCTTTCTTTATTTATTTTTACTAAAGTTTTTGCTTAACTTTTACGAGAAATTTCTTCTAAACTCGAAAATATATATAAGTAGTAAGCGACAAAAATATTCACTAGAAAATTCCGTTTCTAGGTCGATAATTTATTTTTACAGAGCTCTTATAGTTTTCGAGCAATGGTCTCATCAGTTTGAAATGCGAAAAAACTTTACTTTTTATAAGATTGTAATACTTACATCTAGAAACTTAATGTACTTTTGTTATGAACAGGAAATAATTCATTTGTTGTCCGGTAAAATACCACAAATATATATAAACGGAATTAAGTTCGGGTTCGTAGTTTTATAAATATAGTTATTCTAATTTTAATAATATAATATTTTGAATTATTTTTATATGTGGTTCTAATTTCGATATTTTAATATTTTCAGTAAATATTTGTAATACTCATATTGTAGTATGGTTTCATATTTTTTGTAAATTTGTTTACAAAGGTTACAATTTGTTTACAAAGGTAATTTTGCATAGCGAGAACAGAGATGCTTAAACTACTTTTAGAAGCATTAATTTAAATATTTTAATAGAATGTTTTGATTAATAATGTCATTTAGAAGACTAGGTACTGTAGAAACTATAGGAATTTTTAGGTATATGTTTAAGAACATTTATGCACTATAGAAATTTACACATGGTTATGAATTTTAAATTTCCTTATAATGTATATTCCGTACGAAAAATGAGTATACTGTTAGTACCTAATGAAATGTGTCTGTCTCATAAACAGTTAAACTCACTATATGATTAATCAATAATATTAAATTAACTGCCACAAAATAACAGGATTATTAAGGAATTAAATTCAATTTTTAGATTTTGTTATCTTCTTTAGATAATGAATAAATATGAAACGAAATGGGGCGTTAAAAATATATATTTATAGCATCGAAGCAACAAAAGCTCTAAAAATCAATCCTACGTGTATTGCTATTAGTATGTAATAGTATGGCAAAATTGTTGCCACCAATAAAAGCAAAATAAGACAAACTTCTGTAGATAATGAATAAACACGAAACAAAATCTGGTGTTAAAAATATAAATTTATAACATCTAAACAAGACAAGATCTAAAAGTCAATCCTACCTATATTGCTATAAGTATACAATAGAATGGATAAAAATTGCCACTGACAAAAGTAAAGTAAGACACATTTCTCTCGATAATGAATAAATACGAAATGACATGTAGGGTTAAAAATAAAAATTTATAGCATCGAGGCAATGCAATCTCTAAAATTCAATCCTACCTGTATTACTATTAGTATACAATAGTATGGCAAAAGTGTTGCCACCGATAGAAGTAAAATAAGACAAACTTCTTTAGATAATGAATAAAGACGAAACAAAATCTGGTGTTAAAATTATAAATTTATAACATCTAAACAAGACAAGCTCTAAAAGTCAGTCTTACCTATATTGCTAGTAGTATACAATAAAATGGGAAAAATGTGCCACTAATAAAAGTAAAATAAGACAAAATTCTCTCGATAATGAATATATGCGAAATGAAATGTCGTAATAAAGTTATAACATCTAAACAACGCAAACTCTAAAAATCAATCCAACCTTTATTGCTATTAGTGTGCAATAGTATGGCAAAAATGTTGCCGCCAATAAAAGTAAAGTAAGCCAAATTTCTCTAGATAATGAATAAACACCAAACATTATCTGATGTTAAACGTATACATTTATTTAAAAACCAACATCTAAACAAGCTTTAAAAATCAACCCTACCTCTATTTCTTCTGCAAAATTCAAAGCAAATTGCCTGACCAATGACATTCTGAAATTTGACAACAACGTTCTATCGCTAACTGTAATCACAGATTGCCGATTAAAACTTCCGCCATTTAAAAGTGAAAATAAAAAAACAAGCAAGGACCGTAAGAAAGAGAGATGTTTAAAAAGTTCTTATCCGCATCATCGAAGCGAGTAATTGCACTCCAGACTCAATTCTGCAGCTTGGAAAGCAAGAAAGCAAAACTGAAAAAGGGAAAGTTGGAAAAGAAAAGTTATGACGTCAACGGATTTCCGTGCTGACATTAAAAGTCGGTGTTGCCGGTTGAGTAGAGTTTCTAGAAACAAGAAACAAGAAGTTTTTGAAAAATAGACGAGCTACAGATATATTGTTTTTTATTCCTTTATGTCATTTATATAATTATATACTGATAGATTGTCAATCTTCCAAAATAATTTAGATTCCATTGCTACTTTCCTTCCATATATAGTATAAAATATAAGATATTGTGATTGGGTCAAAAAGTTAATATCAGGTCTTCCATGGATTCACATATTTCGATCATTCCTAACTTTAATCCAACATTTCTGAAGTGATGGATGTATGGGTGAGACTGTGGACGTAATATCTCATGAATATATGTTTAAATGAAATTTGGCGCTGTTATCACAATCAGTCATTACTAGACCTCTATTGATTATAAACACGACCGGAGATTTAAATGCTCCAGAAATCTTAGGAAATATTATCCAGAAAGAGAATTTTAAACGATCGAAAAATATCTGAACAATCCATTATATTATTAAATACATAATCATTTTGACATAGTTTATCATTAGAAAACGAATGACACTCATTTTAACACAATAACATAAATCGATCTCGAGATATCATGTGTAGTGAAGCTTAATAAAAACCTCTCCCATTAGTCATGCGCTTGATATTAAACCATTCGCCTATATAGCGACCAAAGTGCTCGACTTTTTGCATCATACCACGTTATCAAGGTCTACCACAGGGGGGCCCTTTATCCACATAATTTAGACCGTGACCCAATGAAGTGCCAACCACAAGAGTCACACCGTATATATATATATATATACCATATATATATATATATATATATATATATATATATATATATATATATATATATATATATATATATATATATATATATATATATATATATATATAATAGTTTGAAAATCCAATAATAGATTAGAGAGAAGTTGCAACTCAAAAATCCTAACTTTAAAAAATGCCTACATAATAAAAAGAAGTATTACATAGAGAATCATCGATCAAATGGGAAGAAAATGCAAATTGTTAGTCATTAAGCTAAAGATAATCAACAAATGTCAATGGAATGAAATCGATAATTGAAAAACAATTAAAATCCAAGCATTAAAGCTATACACGTGGATAAGCGCTAGTTCTAAATAAATGAATTGTTCATTTCGAAAAAAACTCTTCGTCAGGTCCAAGTATTTAATCAAAATGTGTGTTTCTGATTTTAGAGTTAGATAATATCTATAAACTCTAAACACTTGGACTATACACATAAAGATAGAAAAATAATAGAGGAAACAAGCATACCTGGTATAAAAACTGCAAGTGTACTAACCTTTGGAGCCCAAAATGAAGAGACCAGTGTTGCCAATTGAAAAGTTTAAAAGTAAAGATCCACTGTTACCAATCGTGTGAAACAAATAACAGTTATGCGAAAAGACAGTAAAAGATAATATTCTACAGAAAGAGCTATAAAATGATGGGGCATATAATCGAAAACATTGAGGTTAATATATAAGAGATTGTAAATACAATGTAATAATAAACCAAGAAAATGTTGATATCAGGCTAATATAAGATACAAATAAAATTCATGAATAATCAGCTAATCCAAATTTTATAACAATACCATTCACTAAATATGCAGGATATTTATATAAATTGCTGGTAATTTTTAGATTATTTAAATGCTTAGCATGAAATTCTTTATCTGATAATCTATAAATTCTAAAAAAGTTGATTAAGGATAATATTTCTAAACATTTGAATCGAGTTGCAGGAATTAAATGGTAATATTTTATTAATGTTGAAATTAAAATATTCCTTTTTATCATATAAATTAGTAACAATTCCATGAGTATGTTCAATAATTAGATTTAAATCCAAAAAATTAATATTATTACTAATAATGGCTTCATTAGGAATTAATTCCAAATTGTCTGGATAGAAATCTGTATCTATAATGTAATTTTTAGTATATACTAAACAAATCAGATCATCAACATATCTGTAAATTTTATAATCTATTGAAGTAAAAGACTGGTCATAATGGTAAAGATATAAATTAGCTAACATACTGTTACTGCAACCACGTTATGGAATCCCTGAGACTTGTAAGTATAATTTATTTATTTGAAAAATATAGTTATTGAAAAGAACAAAGTGAAGAAATTTAGGGAAATTGATAAAAATTATTTGAGTTGTTTGATTAGTGATATAAGTATTACATGCAGCTAAAATTACAATATATAAATCAGAGATCTTAATATTATTGAAAAGATCTTTAGAGTCAAAAGTTTGATATCCAATTAGCTTATCTAGTGATGTTAATTTAGTTTTTAATTCCTTACTATTATTTAGAATAAGGTAATCATTGCTAGAAAAACCCAAACTATCATTTATTAGATTTAAACAATTTAGTAGTAATTTACTCGCTGTAGTAGAGTAAGTATTATGACCACTAATAACTGTTCTAAATTTAATAGGATTTTTATGAAATTTAGGAATAAACACCATATATGGAAATTTAAGAAATGTGTAATTGATATTTAAATCACTATACATTTTGTTAATTTTCCGTTTGATACTTTTAATAGAATGTGAAGCTAGTATAAATATACTATTATTCTTTAAATAATCTAACAGAAATTGCATATAGAATTTTTTACATGTACTGGCATAATTATTAGAAGCTTTGTCAACATACGTAATAGCAAAAGATCTTTGTAAATCATTAATGGAGTGTTTTATATTATCAATATTATATATATAGATCTAGACAATTTAATACTGCAAATAGTATTTTTAATAAATTTTAATAAAGTAAAAAATATAAATATATATATATTATATGTATTATATATATATATATATTATAAATATATATGTATTATATATATATGTATATATATATATGTATATATATATATATATATATATATATATACATATATATATATATATATATAAATATATATATATATATATATATATATATATATATATATATATATATATATATATATATATATATATATATATATATATATGTATATATATTCCCTTGAAAATATCTACATACTCAACAGAATACTTTGATATATATTCTTTATGGTTACCTTTACATACTTGATAATTTATAAGTAAAAACATTCAAGGATTTAGCAGAAAACTTTCGCTCTCAAACTATTCTTGAAGCGGAAATTCCTTTAGAAAATGTTCATACGTCCATAAATAGTAGATAAAAATAGTTAAAAATACCATTGAAGAAGAAGTAAAAAAAATTTAAATATTACTCTTTTTATTTGAATTGAAGTGAAATAAATCATATAGGACATACTACATACTTAAAGATTTATTTTGAGCACAAGAAGCATGCAAATATCACTCTTTGCAACTGAATCTTTTGCCTCGTTTGTTCGATGTCGAACTGTTGAATGCATTCTCCACATGACCTCAAATTTTACAGAACGATATATTTATACAGTGTTTCATGAGTGCCCATGTTTCGTACAAATGTCCATGAGTGAACAGGTATATCTACAGCAACTTGACCATGCCCAATGGAATGAAAATGATTGCAGCCTCCATAGCAGATCATTTAGAAATGAAGATAACGAACTCGGCAACAAAGCAAGATATCCAACACAAAGTTGTAGAGGATTGTGTGATTAGTATAAATCTACATCAAGAACGTACAAAACTCTTATATGGAAGGGGATAGATACCTGTCAGAAAGTCGTATCATCAGAGACTCTAACACTGTGACACTTGCAATGGTCGTTAAAGTAAAATATTCTTTCACGAATTCAAATGTGCATTGTCCATGATGGAGGGGGGGGGGGGACATTTTAAACAGACTGTATTTTGTTGTATTATTTCTGAAGAAGCTAGACATTCGCCAATATTCATATTGTGTTAGATAAATGCCTTTTGTAACTGCTTGAGTGTCAATTTCTACTTCTTAGATCGGTTTCTTTTCTTAACATTTAAAATCCTCGCCATGTGAGCTACGGTTCCTTTTATTCGATCGAATGTGATCACTTTAGTGCAGATGAACCCCACGTGCGCATGGACCTTTCCTTACAAAGTTATTGGGGGTGCTCAAGAGCTTTCTTAGAAATCCCGTATATGATATGGATTCATGCATGCTCACCCACTTCCTGATGTATAGCTTAATATATTCCTCATAATAAAAATCTGATGTGGGCAGCACAGGACTTTCCTTATATAATGTAATGAATTTACTACTTTTACAGTAAAAACAAAATAAGTTATTCTTATAGTAAATACTTATATTTTTTCCAAGAATTGAGTATATTTTTTCCAAGATATTGAATTTTCGTCAAATGGACGTTATTTTCATTGATATAGCGTCATTTTTATACATTTGGCGAGATTTTCTTTGATTTGGTAACATTTGAAAAAGTCGCCAAGTTGGCGACATTCAGCCAAATTCGTCTCCAAAATCTAGTCAAGCGTTATGGATGGAGAAATAATTTATTCTTACAGCAGATAAATGATTATTGGCGCTCAAAGAAAAAAGTGTTACTTAAAGTATCTTTTCTCAGGAATAGAATGAACTAGGATCCACGAGAATGATGTCATCAAATTTATCGCATGATATTACATATGAAAAGTGAACATGTTTCTCAATAGGAAATATTTTTTTTTATTTTATATAATTTTTTGATAACTGTTTTAAAAAATGTGCAATATCTCAAGAACGGTTCAGGCTACTCGAATTCGAATTTTCGACCCCGTCACAATACTTTCCTTATACATTATTGTATATAAGGAAAGTAATATCTTATATTAAAAATAATATTTTTCTCCTACATTAGATTAAGCGTAATAGATGATAATAATTTAATTTAACAATAATAATAGCTTATTAATAAAACTTAAAACAAATTTTAAGCAGTAGATATTAATTGAAAAAAATGCTTTTATTTCTCGGATGAAAGAAAAATACATGATCCTACCATCATCATTCGAATTTCATATTCAATAAAATTTAAAAATGGTTTAATTAGATTTTAGTCTGAACGTCCGATTTTTTCTCATGAAATGTCACTCTAGACAAGACAATTCACTTACTGCTATTTAAAATCGATGATTTCAGCCGAGAATTTTATAACATTTAATCTCTAAAATGTCCTGACGATTTTATTAAACAATGCAATAACAAAGACCGACCTATGATTGCTGTTATCTACAATGGAGGCGTTATTCTAACTTTGTAAAGCCTCTTATAGAAGTTTTCTCTGTGTATACCTTTAGATGTGGCTACCACAATTCTAAGGACATTGGATTGCAACTACGTGGTAGGTCTAAAATCATCATAGTCAGTCATCATAGAAATCAGTAATCATAAAGGTCATCAGTCTTCATAGAGAATCGTAAAATTTTGGCATATAATAAGTTTTTTACTTTCCTTATAAACATAATATATACGGAAAGTATTGTGACCGGATCGAACATTCAAATTCGAGTTTTCGACGGAAGAGCACGTTTCAAGCATCCCTGATCACGAATCGAACATTTTTGAGGTAATCTGTGTGTGTGTGTGTGTGTGTGTCAGTGAGTCTGTAGAGACGATATCTTATGAATGAATGGAGCGATTCGAATGAAATTTGGTACAAAAATCACAATCAGTGAATACTGGAAGCCTATTGTTTGTTTTAAAACACAATCCAATGTTCAAACCGCCCTAAATTGTCGAGTGAAATTTTGAAAAAATCATCAAAATATCAAAACCTTTAATGAAGTTACGCAAATAGACATTTCTTACGTAATTTTTGCTTAGAAAACGATTGACATAAACTTTAGAACGCTAGCATGAACCGTTCTCTAGATATTGCACATTTTTCAAATAAATTTATCAAAAAATCCCATAAATGAAAAAAAATATTAACTGTTAAGAAACATGTTCACTTTCCATATGTACCTATCATGCAATAAATTGGGTGACATCATTCTCGTGGATCTAACTCGTTCCACTCACGAGAAAAGATACTTTGAGTAATACTTTTATATTTGAACGTCTATAGTCATTTATCCGCTGTAAGAATAACTTATTTCTCCGTCCATAACGCTTGGCGAGATTTTGGCGACAAATTTAGCGGAATGTCGCCAAATTGGCGACATTTTTAAATGCTGCCAAATTAACGAAAATCTCGCCAAATGGATAAGAATGACGCTAAATCAATCAAAATGACGACTAATTGAAAAAAATTCAATAGCTTGGAAAGAATATAAGTAACTACTATAAGAATAACATTTTTTCTAACTGTAAAAGGAGAAATGAATTGCATTATGTAAGGAAAGTCATGTGCTGCCCACATCAGATTTTTTACTATTGTGATGACATAAAAAGCGAATTTAGGTTATAGGTGAATGTATGACAAATAAACACTAATTTATTTGTAAACCGTAAAATTTACGGGCAACATATGTGAAAAACTCAGGAACAAACCACCTAAGAATGCTACAAATATGCGTTATAAGTGAATTTGGAACAATAACTCTCAAGAGCTCTGTACAAATGATCAGACATTACGTCACCAGAAAAGAATGTTTTTATGTAACTAGAAATCACGACACTGCAATAAAACAGCAGTGCGTTGCAGAAATCACGTGATTTATGAAAAAACGGTTAAATATTCTCATCAGGCGGGAAGTACGGTCCAAATCTCGTTAAACTAATCTGATAGTCAGAAGAAGTAAATATGGAAAATATCTTTAGTCGAAAAAGCTATGCCATAGAGTTAGTCGGTGAGAATGCTTTTAAATTGAAACGATGGAGAATTCGCTTTAGATTTCGGCAATTGAGTGTGATTTTTAGAACTACACGAAAGCAAGTCTTAGACATATGTGAATAGGGCTGATACAGCCTAAATCTCTCTAAACAACAATAAATAAAATTACCATTTGTAAGGATATAACTTTGCAAAGTACACTTCGATAAGAGCTTGCAATTTCGTCCTAGAAGCTCAACGGTAGAAAGTCAGCTAGACAGTTCGGAGATCCACTATTCGATTCCGGGTTGGGGCAGTAAGACTTTTTACAATGGCGCTGGAGCAAATCAACCCTGTAGGTTAGTGCAAAGATGTCGGAGGTCTGAAAGTGGCCCTAGTATGACTGGCACAGATTCAGAGGACTCTGGAAGATTGAACGCCGATTTCAAATTTGAGAGGATAACGACCATGTAGGATACTAACCTGGGTAAAAATAGTAGTAGCAGGAGGCTAACCTGAGGTAAAAATAACAGAATGTGGTCAGTCAGATTATCAGTTGCCCTCCAATCTGACATTAGAGTGAGGAGAATACAGTGTCCTCTTCAGTGATAAAATCTTGCAATTTCGTCCCAGTAGCTCGAAGGTAGAACGTCGTCTGGACAGATCGGAGATCTAGGGTTGGATTCCCAGTTGGGGCAGCAACATTTTTTACAACTTACAATACTTCTTGAAGAAATATTTTATCTTTCTCCCTTTACAAGGCTTTGTCAATTTTTCCTCTCTTAAAATTCATTCATTTCTTACCAATAATTTAACGTTTCATATTTTTTCTCGGTTTCATTTTTAAATTTCTTATCAATTTTCCTTCTTTACAAAATTTAATTCCTAAAATTTCAGAACCAGCTCTGCTTGTCGTCATGCTTTTAATTTGTGCTTTTAATTGAATTAAACTTTTAATTCAATCTCCATACTTAGTGGAGTTCAAATCTCGCCAGAATTGAGCTCACGATAGAGAGGCTTCTATGGACAAATATATACTCCGAAAACTGACCTATAGAGGGAGTCTAAAAAGTTAAAATTGCGCTCTCATTGCAGATAAAAATGCTCATAGACCGGTCTTTAATATTGCATTGTTCAATCGTCGAAATTCTTCAGAAATTTATCTTTATGAAACGCTCGACCGAGAACATCGATTTCCAATATTAGTAAGTGGATTCTCTTGCACAAAATAATATTTCTCGACACAAAATAAAAAACGGACGTTCAAACTGAAATCTAATTAAGCCGTTTTTACATTATGTTGATTTTAAATTCGAATGATTATAAATTCTCGTATTTTTTCTCATCGCGAAAAAAGCGGCAATTTTTCTTTCTGATATCTGATACTTGAAATTAATGTAATGCTCTTGAAATTAAATTATATCTAATCAGACTATAAATTACAATTTCTTAAATGATGGAGAAAAATATTTATTCTAATTATAAATGCTTTTATAAGATATTAAATAGTGAAACACATGCGATTCTTACAAATAAAATATCAGTTTTTAAAATTTCACTCCAAACAATTCAACTCTCTTCGTTCATTTAAATAGCAAAACTCTGTTGCTGATGTCATAACATTATATGGAATTTTCGAGATGTAGAATGTTGTTCTGTGACTATTTCGTATTCCTTATTTACGTTATTAAAACGTATACGACCACGTATGTGTATGTAACTGTAAGTATTTAAAACTGAAATTCTCGGTGTAGAAAAACGCAGTCTATCTTCTTCTTTGGCTCAGAAAGTCCGACCTACCTCTAGATGTAAGGTATCTGTTTGTATAGCCCGAAAGTGCCACATACTTTAGACCAAAACCCAGTGGGAGTGGGGTCGGAACCCACAGAGACCGCACCCTCCTTTCCGCGCAAGATAACCAAGATAAAATACGCGCAAGATAACCAAGATAAAATATGCGCAAGATAACCAAGCAAACCGCACAAGATAACCACTGGCCTATCCCATCCCTATCTTGAATACGAGGTACAAATTTTAAGGTGTGCACAACTTTCGAAAATTCTTAAAAAATTAATCAATTTTAAATTATTTACAAAAAGCCGCCCCGGATATATACTACTTGCATGATAATGTTCAGCGGGATCTAACTGCTGTATAGTAATTGCATTTCGTTTAAAGAGTCGTATAGTAATTACGTTTTGTTAGCATAGGTACGTGGTTCGTATGTATCCATGAATTGTATACCAGCGCTTATCACAGAAATAAACTTTTTCTTACCCTAGAATTCCGTTGATCTACCCTCCCAAGAAAATAACCCCCTCCCTTTTCTGTTTTAATTTAAAGTTATGAAAAATTCCGTGAAACAGCACACACCATCTTCTTGAACATCGTAAAAGCTACGTTTCCGAAGAAAGTATTCATTATATCGGGGTTTTTTTTATTAAGCCTTCTCCTAGCCTATCATACTCACATTTGAGAGGGCGGATCAACTGATTTCTACTTTTTTCTTTTAACGTAAAATTCCCAGTAAGCGTTCCCTTTCCTACATTTTCCTCTATTTTCCGTCGACTTTGAGGGTAAGGATCAACGGAATTCTAGAGTAATTTCATACAACACATCATATGACAACTCAATATTAAATTGAATGAACTTCAATTCCTTAATGATGCACCACTTTGATATTTATGCAAACGATATATACGCTGCAGTGGACGACAGGTACGACTATTCATACATCAAAATTTTTGCTTTCAACTTTGTCCCCACTATCTCTGGCCCTTGTGTGCGATAAATGAGTACGAGAACGACTGCAATTAAAGTGCATAGATAACACAGTGCAGACATTTATGTAATACGAAAAATTATATACGAATGCATGTCGGCCGTTGATCATCTAAACAAGAATAAGTAAAGTATATATACAAGAATAAGTAAAGTAACACAAATTGATCGGTGGGGGTTGTGGCCTCCACTCCCCAGTTAAGCATGCGGCAACACTCCCGGGAGCCGGTACTTCGCCTGTCAATTGTGATTGACTAAAAACAACCATACAACAATAAATCCACTTGAAAAGAAATTTCAACGAAAATTCAAAAATCCTATACCAAAACTATACCAAAGCAAATACCATACCTTAGCGTACTACCCGAGAACGAAATCCACACAAAAAAGTCTACATTCTCCTGCGTGTTATCTATACCGCTGATCGGTAAGAAATCTAGAATAACATACAGTTTTAGTTATGCTGAAAAAACCCATTGCGAAATCACATTAAAACCTTAGAGGATATACTTGTTTCATTGCTTCTGCAAATATATATATATATATATATATATATATATATATATATATATATATATATATATATATATATATATATATATATATATATATATTTCCTAATTTTTCTTTCTTATCTTCAATTTTTCATCTTTTGGCGTAGTCTCAGTTTGGGTATTTATAGTAATGTACTATTGCCCAATCTGAACCAGGCATTTATTTGGGTGAATTAGAATTAAATGCTCAGACCTGAAGATGAATTTAATTCTGGATTTCTTCGAATTTGGACCGGTGCTGTTCTTTTCTATTATCGGCATTATGGCCGTGGTTTTGCTTCTATGGTGAGTTAATATTTCACGATTACTTGAATTAAGTAATTATTTTTATTATTGCTTCTTTCTAATATATATATATATATATATATATATATATACGTATATATACAAACACACATATATAAATATATAATCATGAGATATGACGACATATTTATAATTGGTATATAAGTAAAATATAGTATATTATCCTTTGCTACTGGATCATTTTTTAATCTCATCAAAACATACAGAAATTACAACAGCGCCCTAACCATAATTAACCTCCGAATAAATCAGATATATTCCTATTGGTTTCCAATAACTTTCCCATGCTACCGACCTCGTCATTAAAAAAATACGTATGTTATGTAGGGAATCGAAATTGATTTCTGTATAATTCTATTTTAGCCATTTTCCTATCTCCACGAAATGAAAAGTTCGAGGGCAAATTAGATCAGGGCGATATTGATTATAGGCGAATATTGAAATATCGGTTTTTAAGATTTTTTTTGTAGATTTTAATTTACTTAAAACGTGTTTTGAGTAAGTTGCGATAATAGACAAAATGGAAATGTACAATAATCATGATCTACGAGTATACGTGCATTCGAAATGTTGGAATGGGCATTTCAGATAGAGTTAAACTTATTCGACTCACAAAGCTCAGGAATTGCTTTAAGCCTTTATGCCCCAAATTAAGATTTTTTAAAACTTCTATTTAATTACTTGCATAATTGTTTCTTAAGACCTTACCAGAATATGAATGAAATAAAAATATCGAATTTTCTTCAAAAAATATCAATTCGATCTAAAAAAAATCAATTTCGGTTATATAATAGCAGTTTATATAATGCAATAGTATTTAAATACTGTTCTTTTGCGTTCCTGTATCGAGAATACCCTGGTATTGAAATATATTAGTTCCAATGAGATGTCGGGTGAGCCTCGACATGATATTTTCACTATAATTTCTTCATTATTTTGTTGCAAACGCCTTCTATAGACTAAATATTGTACTTACAAATATCTGTAGATCTTCAAAATATTGTCAACAAAGAAAACAAAAAAAACGTTGCGACCAAATGACACTATGGATGTTTTAGTTGATTCTGAAAGTGATAACGGAGTAGATGATAGTTTTGCCAGTATCTGTCTATACCACTTGGCGACAAACTTAGAAATTTCTGCGACAATTTTGGCGACTTTCTTTAAATGCTGCCTAATTGACAAAAAAGTCGCGAAATGGCGTTAACGTTATCAGAAAAGTAAATATAAACGAATGATGTTCTAAGGTCTGTCTACCTTACAATACTGTTACTTAACCAGCATATTTTTATTTATTTACATAAATTATTAGTGATATTTAAACGTCTTAACAAACAAAATAACCAAGTCATTAATATATATTTATTACTTAATTTTTAATCAGAATAACAAATTGACAATGATATCCTTCATAGTATAAAGCTCAAAAGATACAAAATTATCTGTATAAACCTCAATAAAGAATTGATATCCTCAAAAAAAAAATCTGATGTGGGCAACACATGACTTTCCTTATATAATGCAATGAATTTACTATTTTTACAACTAAAAACAACGTTATTCTTATAGTAGATACTTATATTCTTTCCAAGATATTGAATTTTCTTCAATTAGACGTCATTTTCATTGATTTAGCGTCATTTTTATCAATTTGGCGAGATTTTTGTTAAAATTGGCAATAATTTAAAATGTCGCCAAGTTGGCGACATTCCGTCAAATTCGTCGCTAAAATCTCGCCAAGCGTTATGAACGGAGAAATAAGTTATTCTTACAGAAAATAAATGACTATTGGCGTTCAAATACAAAAGTATTACTCAAAGTATCTTTTTTCATGAATGGAATGAGCTAGATCCACGAGAATGATGTCACCCAATTTATCGCATGGTATTACATATGAAAAGTGAACATATTTCTCAATGGGAAATATATTTTTTTTTATATTATATGACTTTTACATAATTTTTTTGAAAAATGTGCAATATATTAAGAACGGTTCATGTCAGCGTTCTAAAATTTATGCCAATCGTTTTCTAATGAAAAATTACATAAGAAATGTCTATTTGCGTAACTTTATGAGCGGTTTTGATTTTTTGACGATTTTTTCGAAATTTCATTCGAAAATTTAGGGGGGTTCTGAACATTCGATTGCGTTTAAAAACAATAGGCTTCCAGTGTTTACGGATTGTGATTTTTGTACCAAATTTCGTTCGAAGCGGTACATTCGTTTGTCAGTTATCGTCTCCACAGACTCACTGACACACACAGACATCACTCCAAAAATGTTTGATTCGTGATCAGAGATGCTTGAAACGTGCTCTCCCGTCGAAAACTCGATTTCGAATTTTCGACCCCGTCACAATACTTTCCTTATACATTATGTATATAAGGAAAGCAAAAAAATCCGAGACGTAAATAAAGAGGACAAGGACGAAATTTTCTGTTTCAGCTTATGAACCTCGCATGCACGTTTTGCAGATAAACCTGACAAAATAAATAAACAGAAGAACAAATAATTGGACTACATCTAATTTTGGACTACATACAAATTTAAAACAATTGTTGTTTGTGCTGTGGCAAATGTGAAGATGTATATTCTTTCTCATTTTTTGCATGTACAAATTGAAATGTTAGTTAGATCCAATATCAACTTCCATATAGGTAAATAATGCTTTCCTTGCAATGTTTGATTTCCTTTCAAAAAGTCTCACCTACTTGGTGAATTAAAATACTGCTTCTAACGAAGATAGTAGTAGCAAATCGGAGTTGCTCATCTTTTCAACTTGGTGCTATGGATATTTAAAGGAAAGGTAAAATGTTTCAGCTACATCTAAAGAAACAGCTGTGCTAGTCATATGTGGAAATTCAAACGGAAGAATAAATATTTTAGACAAAAATATATATATAAATATATTAAATACATATATATATATATATAATAAATATATATTATATATATTATATATATATATATATATATGTATATGTATATATATATATATACTATTAGTAATAACATTAATTTTTTGGATTTAAATCAAATTATTGAACCCACTAAGGGAATAGTTATAGTTTATATGATAAAAAAATCTGATGTGGGCAACACATGACTTTCTTTATATAATGTGATGAATTTACTACTTTTACAGTAAAAAAAATAGGTGTTTTTTATAGTAGATACTAATATTCTTTCCAAGATATTGAATTTTCGACAATTAATCGTCATTTCCATTGATTTAGCGTCATTTTTATCCATTTGGCGAGATTTTCGTTAATTTGGCAATATTTCAAAAAGTCGCCAAATTGGCGATATTCCGCCAAATTCGTCGCCAAAATCTCGCCAAGCGTTATGGACGAAGAAATAAGTTATTCTTACAGCAGATAAATGACTATTGGCGTTCAAATACAGAAGTATTACTCAAAGTAATCTTTTTTCATGAATGGAACGAGGTAGATCCACGAGAATGATGTCACCCAATTTATCGCATGATATTACTTATGAAAATGTTTCTTAATAGGAAATATGTTTTTTTATTTTATATGACTTTTTGATAATTTTTTTGAAAAATGTGCAATATCTCGAGAACGGTTCATGTTAGCGTTCTAAAATTTATATCACACACACACAATCGTTTACTAATGAAACATTACATAAGAAATGTCTATTTGAGTAACTTTATTAGTGGTTCTGATTTTTTGAAGATTTTTTTAAAATTTCACTCGGAAATTTAGGATGGTTCTGAACATTCGATTGCGTATAAAAACATCAGGCTTCCAGTGTTTACGGATTGTGATTTTTGTACCAAATTTCATTCGAATCAGTCCATTCGTTCGTGAGATATCGTCTCCACAGTCTCACTGACACACACACACACACACATACACACACATACTTTCACACACACACACACAGACATCACTTCAAAAATGTTTGATTCGTAATCAGGGATGCTTGAAACGTGCTCTCTTGTTGAAAACTCGAATTCGAATTTTCGACTCCGTCACAATACTTTCCTTATACATTATGTATATAAGGAAAGTAAAAAGACTATTTTGAATTAACATTAATAAGATATTACCATTTAATTCCTGCAACTCAATTCAAATTTTTATAAATATTATTATTAATTAACTTTTTGGAATTTATAGATTATCAGATAAAAAATTTCATGCTATGCATATAAATAATCTAAACATTACAAGCACATTACATAAATATCTAGTAAATGGTATAGTTAAAAAGTTTGGATTAATTAAATATTCATCAAATCTCGTCATAGTAGCTTATAATAGCCTGACATCAACATTCTCTTTTATTAACATTACATTGTATTTACATCCCTTTAAACATTAGCCTCACAGTTTTCTATTATATTATACGCCATATTATTATGTAGCTCTTACTGTAGAATATCACCTTTCGTTGCCTATTCGCATTACTGTTATTTGTTTCTCACGATTAGCAACACTAGATCTCTACTTTTATCCTTTGCGATTGGCAACACTGGTCTCTTCATTCTAGGTTCCATTGGTTACGACATTTGCAGAGTTTTTTTTCCAGGTATTCTTTCATCCTTTCTAAATTTACCATCTTTATGAGTGTTTTCCAAGTTATTAGAGTTTGTAGATATAATATACCTCTAATATCAGAAACACACATTTTGTGTACATTTTGATGAAATACTTGGACTTGAAGAAGAGTTTTTTCAAATGAATAATTCGTTTATTCAGGCCTAGCTTATGACTTTGTTCATTCTGTCTGTCTGTCTGTCCGTTAGCACGATAACTGCCGAAAAAATGACTTCATCAAAATGAAATTTTATTATGTTTTTCAGACGGTCTATGAGACCTATGGAAATATAAATGAATAATGTCACCCAATTAGTTTTGGATTGAACCCGGGTTGAAAAAATGAAATACATTGAGCCCTATGGGACCTAATTTTTCAAACATTTTTTAAGCGGATTTAAAATTCACAAATTGCTTCGAAAATTTTAGGTAATATTCAAATTGTTCCATAAAATATATAAAAAAAAATTCAGCGAAATATATTCAGTAGTTTTTTAAATAAAAAATAAAATAATAATTACACCTCTTACATGAAGCGATCACGTGACCATGATATGAAACGATCACGTGACCAACTTCAAAATATAATACGGCATCCATCTTGTCTCAAAATCGTCATTTTTAAAGTTCTTTTTAATTCATATTGAGTGTTGTATTCGTCGTAAAACCTCTTTATTTTCGCTTAAATTCTGTGCATCTACATACTGAAACAACGCAATGACAATATATTTGAGTTTAAATGAGCATCCAACTTTGATTATTTCTCTAACGAAGCCTATTTTTCACTTATGTGAAATGTAAACAGCAAAATATGTAGGATGAGTTGTATAGGAATTGCTGTATTTTTTTAATGCAAAAGAATTTAACTCATGGAGTCTGCATAGCTGATATGAAAGAAATATTCATTGACTTTACCGAGAGAAGGACGATTTTTTGCGATGAAGTTTTAAGCATAGAGTTAAATTACTTATAGCTCCATGGTCTTAATTTTAAAATAAAATGAATTATTATAGTATTGTGATGAATGACATGAATGGGAAATTATTTATGAATGAAATGCTGCTTTTTTAGAAAGATCCATGCATGTTATTTTCTCTATGACGTCATTTGAATGAATTTCAATTGTTTTTGATGAAGTTTTCAAATATAACAAATTATCGTAGTATTATGATAATTTTAAAAATATTACCGAGGTATGTATCGCATTTTAGAGGTGTTTAAACCAGGCAATTTATATTTCAATGCCGTCATTTGAATGAAGTTCATTTTTTTAGATGAAGGTTTAAGTTTTCAAATATAATAAATTAATGTAGCGTGGTGATAAGTTTTAAAATATTACCGAGGAATGTATTGCATTTTAGGGATGTTTAAATAAATTTGCATTGAAGTTGGAAAGTGTTTCACAATAAATGCTTTAAGCCTGATTGATCTTTCTTGTTTATATAATTAAACAGCACAAGCCATCCAATATATCTACCCATCACCAGAAACAGTGTAGAACTGGGAGAAATGATATGAGCTGATTCATGCTTCTCAGTTCAGAATTGTCATAACATTCTGCAACAAGTAGTAGTAACAATCTGAAAATGGCGCTCTTTTATATATGCATGTTATCTTTTTCTTCTTTCAAATACAAACCAGGGTTGTCAGGTTTGGCCACTTTTATCTAATTTGACAATTTTTGATCATGATTGGTTCATTTTTTTAACTCTGAATTTTAGAACTAAAATGTTAAATACAAACCAGGGTTGTCAGATTTGGCCACTTTTATCTAATTTGGCTATTTTTGATCATGATTGGTTCATTTTTTTAACTCTGAATTTTAGAACTAAAATGTTAAATACAAACCAGGGTTGTCAGATTTGGCCACTTTTATCTAATTTGGCTATTTTTGATCATGATTGGTTCATTTTTTTAACTCTGAATTTTAGAACTAAAATGTTAAATAAATTTTCATTAATTACAATATTATTTTCTATTATTAATGATTCATAGTTTTTATGATTTGGTGGATTAATAATAAGAACAAATAGAAAATTTGTAACAAAGCTATGCATGTTTGATAAATGAATAAGCAATATTTTAGAACTTGCTCATAACTCAATATCTAGAAAACCACAAAAGTTTCAAACTCTAAATTTTTACTACAATTAGTAATTATATATATTACTACAATTAGTAATTAGTACTTGATTCTCTGCAAATTTCAGATTTTTCCCGGTTTCCGCACCGGAGATATAAAATATAATATTTGTACATTTGAAAAAGTCGGCATGTTTGGCACTTAATAAAATAAAAAGGAGAAAGTTCTTAGTCATGAAATTTCTCCAGCTAAGACGTTGGGAGTAGGGTAAGCTATGGTGAAAATTTGAAGATTTAAAATTGCTCCCTTGAGTATTTTTGAAGAGCCCGAAAACTGCATTTTTAATTAAACAGTTACTGAAATGCAACGAAAAATTTCAGCCACTAAGATTGCAGCTACACAAACTTTACAATAGCACAAAGTGAAGACCACTTTAAGGCCAGTAACACAGTTTTTATTCCAAATATTTGACTGAGTTCCAAGATACTTAAAATTGCTTGAGCATGAAAATTCATCAAATTTAGAATCCGTCATGTTGAAAAAATGACTGTACCAAATAAACAAGCTAGATAAAAAAATTTTAAAAATCGTTTTTCATTTGCTGAAATATGTAGGAACATTTGTGCAAAATATAAAATTTTTTAAAAATGGTCATGCAACCACCACTGTGTTATTCTATATGGAATGACCTTATATTTATACATATATATACACAAAATGAATGCTTCGGCAGACGATAATTAGCTGAATATTTCTGAAAAAGTTGGAATACATATGAATGCCTGTAATTGTGGCTTTCCTTTTCAGTTCGCCGAAATTATCAACAAAGTAGCTGAAAAAATGAGAAAAGGTTGCAGAATATTTTACAGTGTATCCATTTGTACCTTGGCAATGTAAACTCTTTTTACTTTCCTCACAATGCATGGTAATGTATAAAGTACTGGGATGTGGTCGAAAATTAGAAATCGAGTTTTCGACGGATCTACACGTTTCGGGCATTTCAGAGCACACATACATACATCATTTTCAGTATGACGTCTGTTTCTGTATAATGTCTGTGCAATGAATATATCCACTCGCTCTAAAACTATACTACGAAATGTCCCAAAATTTGTTGGGTAAGTCCTTTGTAGTTTACCCTGGTGCATTTATTCTTCTGTTTAGTGTTTGTCATGTTTATATGTGAGACGGGCATGTGAGGGCGTAAGCTGAATTAGAAAATTTCACCTCCTCCTTCTTTTTTTCTTGTGGAGGATAACAAATTTATACAATAATTTTAATTTATTTTCATTGTAATTATTTTATTTTTTTATTTTAATTTTAACTTTGTTAAAATATGCGGATTGAAACTTTTTGTTTCCTAATTTTGGTCCTTCATTTCATGTTTCCTCACGGAATTTTATCATCCTAATAAAATCCATTGCCAACGCCACCTATAATGTCTTATATCCTGCCAAGCTTTTCGTCCACAGTTGATTAACCTTCATGTTATTTCCAGTATTTACCAAAATGTTACGTCTTATTTATTTATCACCTCCAATAAACAGTCACTTTGGATAAAAACTTGACCGTTAATCCCCAACTTACCCATATCAGGCAATTTTACGTCTTGGCTCGAATTCTGGATCGATAGCCGTAAATGTTCCATAGGCGCACTTTAGACTGACAAGGGCAAAGAAAGAGGTAAATTACATTGGAAGTTTTCCAAAAGCAATCTTGGTTCTACCTTATCGTGAAATCACCTTTCTAACAACTGCGCATGCGTGAAACACCCAAGATACGTATGTGTATTTTTTATAGTACAAATATCGTACAAAATATTAATAGGTAATTTGTTATGTAACGGCAATTATGAAGTTTAAATGATTGTAAATTATGTATTTCTTTACAGAACATACAAAGAAGAACGAATATTATTTTTTAAATTTCTGAAATATTCAATACATAACTTTCTCAACACTTATACAAAGTTCGATACTCATAAAGTCAACAAAAGAAAATTATATATATATATATATATATATATATATATATATATATATATATATATATATATATATATATATATATATATATACAGGGTGTCCCAAAATCCAAAAAACATTGACCTCGGCTTTTATTCCTAAAATATTGATATTAGACATATATAATAAATTGCAAAGTTGCGTAATAAAAGGTACAGAATTTTATGAAATCGATAAAAATTTTCAGGGGATTAAATTTGAAGAAATACAAAATTTAAATTTTTATACGACCACCGTATAAAAACATTTCCAATGAGTAAAATGTGCCCCATTCACTAATAAGGTGATGTACAAAATTTCAGCATTTTCTCATAAAAAATCCCAGAGATATGTTTAAACACAGTTGGTGATGGATTAATCACAAATTAAAATGCAAATGTTTACAGCAAGACTGCAAATGACGCAACGCAGAAATTCATCATAGGCGAATCATATCTGCTTTTTATCTTTAGATTTATTTACAATTTTTCAAATTCGGCCGCCGCGTTGTGGGTTCGAATCCCACGTAAAGCATGGATGTTGTGTTGTTGGGCGCAGTGTGTTCCGCCCCCCTCTAGTGCGTCTAGGGCAACGTCCTAGGACGGCTAAATGGTTCACGTTTCTGGCCGATATATAGGCCAATGGAAGTCAAATGCCTGGACATTTGATTAAAAAAAATAAAAAATTCAAAAACATGCTTCCTGAAAAATACCTTAAAATTTTAGATGATTAATTACAGAATAAAACTTGAAAATGGCACAATCAAAATGAGCATTAAAACAGCTTAGAAATGTATGCATATGCAAATATCTGCCTCTGATTAGTACGTCACACAATCGCATCTGACGCATCATCACATGAGAAAGTTGTTTTATCTCTGTCATTGATCAATCGCCTCCCTTACGCAAGCGTAGCGCGCGCTGTCCGGCGGGCTGAGCGAACCTTAAGTATTTCACATTTCTGCTACATTTTGAGAGTGTAGTTATCTTGTACTGATAGTATGTCGCAATACAGAAACGAAGAACTTTTTGTAATTCTTATGCTGTGGAGTTTATGCAATCGCAATGTTGAAGAAACTACACGGGAATATCAACGTACTTTTCCCAATTCTCGACATCCTGCTGGCAGATTTATTTCCCGATTGGTGCAACGAGTGCGTGAAAGAGGAAGCGTACATTGTTTAGGTGGACTAGGTAGGCCCAGACTTCACTCAACTGATGTAGAAATTGATATTTTGGTTTTCTTTTGCAGTCATACACATAGTAGTGTTCGTACCGCTGCTTAATAAATGAACGTACCACGTGCAACAGTGTGGAGAATACTAAGATTGAATAAATGGCATCCGTTTAACATCCATGGTGTGCAAGAACAGGAGCCAACAGATTATCAACGTCGTCTAGAGTTTTGTAATTGGGCACTAAATCAGGAAGATGCAAATCCCTCTTTCCTGAAAAACGTAATTTGGACTGACGAATGCTGTTTTAAACAAGATGGATGCATAAATCTCAAAATGCGGACTTCTGGTCTGACACAAATCCATTCGTGGTATGTGATATTCATCATCAGAAGCAATTTCTGTGAATATATAGTGTAGTATTTTCAGAAATCGTTTTCTTGGACCCATAGTGTATGATGGTACGTTGACGGGTGACAGATATGTTAATGAGATTCTGAATGCAGTTATTCCTGATTTTATGGGTGAACTTCCCCTAACAGCACTCCCACATGTATGGTTTCAACAGGATGGATCTCCAGCTCACGATACTACAGTTGTGAAACACTGGTTAAATAACGAGTTTCCAGACAAGTGGGCCAGTCGAATTTCTCCCTAGATCGGCTGATTTAACGCCTATGGATTTTTATTTATGGGGTCGTTTACACACAACTGTTTTCCTGTCACCTCCCTTAAATAAAGCAAAGTTGCAACAATGCATTCGAGATGGGTTTTTTGACATCACCCAGCAAGAACTTGATCGAGTGCACAGAAGTGTTATCAGTCGAATGCAGCTCTGTATTGGCATGGATGGAAAACATTTTGAGCAAACATTGTAATCTTTGTGTAAAGTTATTATTTCGACTCAATGTAGATACTTTTGTACGATAAATAGCAAAATTATTATTTATTTATATAATCATTGTTTTCTTTCGTAATTTGTATATGACCCCTGAAACGCGATCTGTCGACATGATTTTTCCCCTCTGAGAATCCATGCCGACGCATCAAAAAGTGGTTAAAGTCAGAATTTTTGTCTTTTCATATCTCTAGGATTTTTTATGATATAATGCTGAAATTTTGTACATTTCCTTATTAGTATATGGGCACATTTTAGTCATTAGAAATGTTTTTGTACTGAGGCCGTATAAAAAATTTAATTTTGCATTTCTTAAAATTTAATTCCCTTGAAAATTTTAATCGATTTCATAAAATTTTGAACTTTTTTTACGCAACTCTTCGTAATTTATTATATATGTCTAAGATTAATATTTAAATAATAAAAGCCGAGATCAGTGTTTTGGGGACACCCTGTATATACATATATATGTAATAAAGATGAATAAAAGTAAGATAAATGAAAAGAAATTGAGAACCATCCATAACAAACTAAAGAATTCAATTGCTAACCAGAAAAAAAATCAAGAGAATGCCAATCATAAACAAGGAAAACTGGAAAACTGACCTTTCAATTTAAAACAAATAATCAAAAAATAAAATTGTAATGAAGATCAAAGGAATGAAGATGATTTAATAGCAAAATCATCGAGAGGTGACTGCTATACACCAGGATCATAGTAGAACATTTCATTTAATGGCCTGTTACTGTAAACAAAGAGGGAAAAAAAAGACACCCCAATGTGTTATGAATTGAAATAGATTAAGAAAATTGAAAATCTAAAAAGAAAAGAAAAAGAATTAACTTACACGTGTAGAATTTGGATCTCTTAAACCATATCAACATGTAATATGCAAATGTGTTGCCAATCCAAAAGTGTAAAGTGTAATGTCCATGTTTTTCTATTAAAAATTGAAAAAAATAGTCCCAGTCTAAAGTATAAGAAGGGATAACGACCAAATAAACTGCAATCAATGTACAACAAGTGTTAAATAGTACATATAGATAAAAATGATAATCATTATTAACCCAATTATATAATTTAAAGAATTAATAAATAATGAATCGAATAGACAATTAAATGTAGTAGTAATCGAATATAGAATATAGACCAGGCTCACCACAAACACTTTGCATCTATCTCCTGGCAAAATTCTCTGTTAGATGATGAAAGTGCATCGAAATGCATAATAATATAATCTATAGCCATAGGTAGCAGTAAGTTAATAATAAGACAAGAAAGATAAATCATTCTTAAAGCATTGATCATGAAACACTTTCCAACTTGCAATGTTATATAAACATCTCTGAAATGCGATACATTCCTCGGTAATATTTTTAAAATTATCACAATACTGCATTAATTTATTATATTTGAAAAATTCATCGAAGAAAATGAACTTCATTCAAATGACAGCATTGAAATATAAATTGCCTGGTTTAAACATCTCTAAAATGCGATACATTCCTCGGTAATATTTTTAAAATTATCATAATACTACAATAATTTATTATATTTGAAAACTTCATCGAAAACAAATGAACTTTATTCAAATGACGTCATCGAAATATAATTCGTCTCTCTATAAAAGCAGCATTTCTTTCACAAAACATTTTTCCAATCGTTTCATTCATCACAGTACTATAATAATTTATTTTATTTAAAAATTTGAAAAATTGTTATCTACCGTATTTATTTTAAAATGTGAAACCTTTCTTACATATAAATCATTCAACTCTTGGAAAGATATTTATTATATAATATATCTCTTTTTCCTTCCTGGAGGCTATAGTAAGAGTCAGAATTTAATTGAATTTATTTTTCCACCTATATTAAATAATTTTTATTTAAAAAATCTACATAACATATTTTACTAAAAAACTTTTCTATATATTTTATGGGATAATTTGAATATTTCCTAAAATTTTCGAAGCAATTTGTGAATTTGAAATTCGCATAAAAAATGTTTGAAAAATTAGGTCCCATAGGCTTCAATGTATTTCATTTCTTCAATCCGGGTTCAATCCAAAACTAATTCGGTGATATTATTCATTTATATTCCCATAGGTCCCACAGACCGTCTGAAAAACATACTAAAATTTCATTTTGATAAAGTCATTTTTACAGCAGTTATCGGACTAAGAGACAGACGGACAGACAGACAGACGGAATGAACAAAGTCATAAACACTTTTCAACTATGTTGTAAAGTGTTAAAAAAGGAAAGTTTGGATGGGGAGTGATTGTAATTCTATAGTGATTTAGCCTTAAGAGTACCAGTGAAAAATATATCAGTTATAAACGTCTTTAAGGTCACATTCTAACAGATATACAAACAATTTCTATTGTTTCTATTATTACATATCCACATGCTTAAGAAAAGGAAATTGAGATGGAAGTAGAAAACCAGATTTTATGAGATATGAGATTAGAGTATTAAACCAGAAGTTAATCAAGAACGAATCGATAAGCGGCATATAAAACAAGAAAGATCAATCATGCTTAAAGCATTGATTATGAAACACTTTCCAACTTCAATGCAATTTTATTTAAACAAGTCTAAAAGGCAATACATTCCTCGGTAATATTTTGAAACGTATCACAATACTGCATTAATTTATTATAATTGAAAACTTAAACCTTCATTGAAAAAAATGAACTTCATTCAAATGACGGCATTGAAATATAAATTGCCTGGGTTAAACATCTCCAAAATACGATACATTCCTCGGTAATATTTTTAAAACTATCCTATTACTACGATAATTTATTATATTTGAAAACTTCATCGAAAACAACTGAAATTAATTCAAATGACGTCATAGAAAAAATAACACGCCTGGCTCTCTCTATAAAAACAGGATTTCATTCATAACTTTCTCCCATTCATTTCATTCATCACAATACTATAATAATTTATTTTATTTAAAACTTAAGACCATGGAGCTACAAGTAATTAAATTCTATGCTTAAAACTTCATCGAAAAAAATCGTCCTTATCTTTATGAAATCAATTAATATTTCATTCATATCTGCCATGCAGACTCCATGGACTAAATTATTTTGTTTTAAAGAAATAGAGCAATTCTAATAGAACTCATTATACATATATTGCTGTTTACATTTTACATAGGTGAAAAATAGGCTTAATAGTAGAAATAATCAAATTTGGATAATCATTTAAACTCAAATATATTGTATTTGCGTTGTTTAAGTATGTAGATGCACAGAATTTAAGCAAAAATAAAGTAGTTTTAGGACGGATACAACACTCAATATGAATTAAAAAGAACTTAAAAAAATCGCGATTTTGAAACAAGATGGATGCCATATATCATTTTGAAGTGGGTCACATGATCTTTCATATCATGGTCACGTGATCGTTTCATATAAGAGGTGTAATTATTATTTTAATTTTTATTTAAAGAACTACTGAATATATTTCGCTGAATTTTTTTTTTATATATATTATGCAACAATTTAAATATTACCTAAAATTTTCGAAGCAATTTGTGAATTTTAAATTTGCTTAAAAAATGTTTGAAAAATTAGGTCCCATAGGGCTCAATGTATTTCATTTTTTTCAACCCGGGTTCAATCCAAAACTAATTGGGTGATATTATTCATTTATATTCCCATAGGTCCTACAGACCGTCTGAACAACACGCTAAAATTTCGTTTCGATTAAGTCATTTTTACGGCAGTTATCGTGCTAACGGACAGACAGACAGACAGACAGAATGAACAAAGTCATAAACACTTTTCAACTTTGTTGTAAAGTGTTTAAAAGTACTTCCTATAAACACATCTGGTCCCATAGAATCTCATAGACATATATATAATCTGACATCATGCATACGTGCATCCAGCAATTCATTGCTGAGCAAATGCCACAGCTTTCTTTGTCAATTATTTTTGGGGGCAAATGCTGATTTAACGTAAAGTGAAGTTTGAAAATCAGAAAATGACATCAGAAGAATATTTTTAACAAAAGGAGAAAGAAACAGGTTCCTGGACATCAAATATCATTGACTGCGAAATAAAAAAAAAGTTTGATTTTTCTTTTTTTTCAGAAAGATAAACATTGTTTTCTAAGAGAAAAATAACATCCAAGGTAGTTTTGAATAGAACCCGGGTTGAAAAAATGAAATGCATTGAACCCTGTAGGACCTAATTTTTCAAACATTTTTTAAGCGAATTTAAAATTCACAAATTGCTTCGAAAATTTTAGGAAATATTCAAATTATCCCATAAAATATATAGAAAAAAATTTTAATAAAACATATTCAGTAGTTTTTTAAATAAAAATTAAAATAATAATTACACCCATTATATGAAGAGATCATGTGCCCATTATATGAAAAAATCACGTGACCCATTTCAAAATAAAATATGGTATCCATCTTGTGTCAAAATCGTGATTTTTAAAGTTCTTTTTAATTTATATTTGGTGTGGTATCCGTCCCAAAACCGCTTTATTTTTGCTTAATTTCTGAGCATCTATGTTCTGAAACAACGCAATTTCAATATATTGAGTTTAAATGATCATCAAACTTTTATTATTTCTACAACAGAGCCTAATTTTCACTTATAGAGATTATAAACACATTAAACTGTAAGATGAGTTGTATAAGAATTCCTGAATTTCCTTAACGCAAAATTATTTAGCGCTGGAGTCTGCAAGATAGTTGATATGAATGAAACGGTCATTGGTTTTACATAGAGACCAGACGATTTTTAGTAGACTTTTTCGTAGAACTTCATCAAAAAAGACAATGTCATAAAATTGCGTCCTTCTTTATATAAAATCAATGAATATTTCATCCATATCACTTATATTCCAGACTCCAGAGGTAATGAATTTTGAGTTAAAAAAATTCAGCAATTCTTATACAACTCATCCTATAATCGCTTGATTTGTTTACATTCTGCATACGTTAAAGTTAGGCTTCGCTGTAGAAATAATCAAAGTTTAATAATCATTTAAAATTAAGTATATTGTAATTTCCGTAGGCACATAATGTAGATACAAAGATAATATGCAAAGATAAAGCGGTTTTTGGACGGATACAACACTAAATATAAATATAAAAGTTCTTTAAAAATCACGATTTTCACCCAGCGAGAATAAAAAATGGATGCTATATCTTTATTTTGCTATGAGTCACGTGATCTCATAATATAATATGGGTGTAATTATTATTTCAATTTTTATATATAAACTACTTAACATATTTTGATGAAAATTCTTTTTACACATTTCACGCGATAATTTGAATATTTCTTAAAACTTTCGAAGCAATTTGTGAATTTTAAGTCAGTTTAAAAAATGTTTGAAAAATTTGGTCCCCTAGGGTTCAATGTAGTTCATTTTTTCAATCCGGGTTAAATCCAAAGCTAATTAGGTGCTATTAGTCTTTTACACTCCAATATGTCACATAGACCGTCTCAACAACATACTAAAATTTAACTTTGATAAAGTCATTTTTGTAAATCATTTTTGTGTCATTTTTGTCATCGTGTAAACGGACAGACAAATAGGCAGAATGAACATGGTCATATAAACACTTTGCAATTATGTCGGAAAGTGTTAAAAACTAGTGACTGGGGGCACGATAACCCAGTGGTTAGCTCGCGGGAATTGCACTCGGAAGGCCCAGTTTCGATTCCCGCCACTGCCAAAACTGCCACCGTGTTCACGCGGAGTACGATCACATTAAACACGTGGGTCCGTAAGTCCTTCCGAGATGTTGGTGGCAGTGGAAGGATGGTAAGGTCCCTGTGGATACTGTGAGACCAGAAATAGATCTCACACTTGTATTGTGAGACAGCTTTATGCCAGTAATTTATTGTGTCTGAAACGTCAGACAATATCTTCAGCCTCGAAGACGCCAGGGTTTACAATGTGCTGACCCAAACGTCAGAAAACCATAAATTTAGGGGTGTCGAGACAGAGAGGGATCGAACGAATCTAAGAATAAGGCGAAGCAATGACATTGGGTAAAAGGTTGACCAATTGAGAATATGCTTGTAGCGTCAGCCTGAATGCTGCCAATAGGAGGAAAAGAGGAGTTGTTGTTGAGACCCGGACCGTCCGACCTACCAGAAAAGTGTAGCAAAAGAGGAGTGTCAGGCCTGAGGCAAAAGAGCCACAACCTAAGACAGAACGAAAAGATAAGAACGACACTGGGTTAATACAAACTAACAACACGACACTTAAGAAAGAACATATGGATATGTACACTATGAGAGTGATTGGAGATGTAGAGAACGACTAGATATGTGGAGAGAACAGACTAAGAGAATGCCAGCAACACAATATGATCGGCGAATTACGTGTCGATGAATTACACTTCGAATTAATTCCAGTAATATGGACGACATTAAGTACGTGCTGTTAACAAAGTCCAAGATAGACTTGAAGGTATGTGTTCCTCAAATATAGTACCAGGTCGTAAATACATTTTTGGTGTTTTTAATAATGGTCTCACGTTGTCCCTTTCCGCTGAAATAATATGAATAATTGTGTAACGAATTTAATAAGTATGTTATGTTGTTAATAAATGTTTTATTGTTAAAATTAAGATGGTGCAATTAATTTAGTATTATATTAATTAATATTTCTTTACAGAACTCGCGCTAAAGATAAATAATTGGAGGGTTAATAGCGGCAATTTACGACCATGTCAATTTAGCAGTAGTATATTAAATAATATTATCATACTTAAAATATGCACCACAGATACCTCCCCTACTGGATTCCGGTCTAAATTGGGCGGCACTTCCCGGCCTTCTAAACAGATAACTTATACCTTTCTAGTAGGTCGAACGGTCTGGGTCGAAGAAGAGAAACCAGTGACTATACCTGTAACTTTATGCACCCTATCATATTACAAGCATCACCACAGCTCAACTCGGGTGATGAAGTTAGAAACTGGTTAAAAATATAAAACAAACAGTTACTATACATATAACTTTATGCACCCCATCCTTTTACAAGAATCACCACAACTCAATTCCGGTGATGAGGGAAGAAACTGATTAACAATACAAAAAAACATTGATTCTTCCTGTAACTCTGTGGCTCAACTCGAGATGGTGGGGTAAAAATTGATGCGCAACAAAACACACCAAGAACTATACCCAAAACTTCGTACTCCCTGTCATTTTGCAGACCTAACCGTTAATCCTACATGTAGGAGAAATAGTAAAATAAATATTGCCATACGTGTACATCATCGTGTTCCCAATTCAACTTTTCCAAGAATCTATTAAATCTTATCGCCGTAAGCTCGTATTTTTTACAACAAATAGAGGAGAAAGGATTTACTGATTACGCTATTACATAGCAGAACTTAAATATTTAATCAAATATAAAAAATTGTCCTTTTCCGAACATTTGAGAGATAGAAAGTAGGAAATAAGTGGACGTCACGATGAAGAGGGTGTGTGTTGTCATGGAAACGATAAGCGTCTGTGTCCATAGCGTGAGAAAAGCCGTAGCTGCCATTTCACCTCTGGGTCAATGTCAGCGTATGCGATGGATTGAATGGGGAACCGTAAGTAATTTTGTAATTTTAAAGTAGACTGGTGAGAAAACATCGAATTCGATAGAGAAGTATAAAATGGCGATATACACGATACTGCAGGTATAATTGTGTGCTTGTTTTGATATTTAAATAACATTAAATGACCATGTCTATAACATGGGTATGGAATCTGCGGCATTGTTCTCAAAGAACCTTCCTTCTTTTTAAGTTGTGCATATGAATTTTTATTTTCACTGAAAATTTAGATTTTGCAGTATATAATAGAAATCCTTATCTGTGGCCTCATTGGGGAGCAGTTTACTTCAATTTAGCCTTTTAAAATTAAAATTAAAAAGTTCAACATCCCTGGTTTTAAGAGCTTTAATGTCTTTATACAGGGTGATTTAAAACAGGTGGGCCAAACTTTACCAGGTGGTAGTACACACGAAATCAAGCATATTTTATCATAGTTTACCGGGTCGTAAGTGAAATGTGCGTTACAGGGCGCTTAATGGTGAAACCGATGAGGTGAGGCGAAAATACAAGGATGACTTAGAAGTTATAAAATGACATTTGATAAACAATAATTACTCTAATGCCTCAAAAGAGCGACCGCCCATCTGAATGCAAGTCTCACAGCGGCGATGGAGGAATTGGCGAACTCTCTCGAAGAGACCAGGCATGTCGCGCACTTCAGCAGCAGCGGTCGAAATTCTGGTGACAAGTTCCTCTTCAGATTCAAGGGGAGCCTCACAAAAAGAGATCAAGACACGGCAGATCGATTAATCGGTCTCTCAGAAGTTGGAGCTGCAAATAACTGCTGCAAACTGATAAGGCTGTACATTCAGTGTTACGAAAATTTAAATAAGGGTTCTTCTTCTTCCCCAGATGAAATTTGCATATGTGATTCTTCAACCAGAGAATAACAACCGAATTGACGCAGTTTGCGGATTGGCTGTTTCCCAACGAGTAAGAGCCCAGTAACACTTTTACGTTTCATTTTCGACCCGATAAACTATGACGAAATATGCTTGGTTTGGTGTATACTACCACCTCATGAAGTCTTGCCCATCTTTTTTTAATCACCCTGTATTTCTACTTGGCGAATACCAGTTCTTCGCAGAGGTTAATCAGAATTACATAATTATAAATCCTAATTATTTTACAAACAAACGTATGCATCAAATGTTGAAAGAAATGTGCTGGCATAATTCTTTTTATCAATTAGTTCCTAAATAAGTGCCTAAACACGTCTTGGTCCAAACACACGGCAAAACAACGCCCGCTGTATTAGCGTTTTATCCAAGTCCTAACTAACAGAGGAGCATGCAGGGCAAAGAGGCCTCAAATCAAACAAATTTAACATCGAAACATTAACGACTGCATCTTGAAATAGAAAAGTATGCCATCAGAATAGATTTTCCCATCGAAAAGATTATCTTTAGGGATATATAGGGATTTTAAGATCTAGAGATATTAAAATCCCTACAAGTTCGAGGGGAGATATTTTGGCATAAGATCAAGAGAATGTTGCCATCTTGGGTGAGAAAATTTCCAATAAGTAAAACGTCATTAAAATATATAAGATCTTTATTTGATGAGAAATTTGCCAATAATTCCATTTCCATTAAAATATGTAAGAACTCCATTTTAATGAGAAATTTGCCAATAATTAAAATTTCATAGAAATATATAAAGACTTAATTTTTTTACTACTTTTTAGAATGTAATTATGTTTTTGAATAATAAATAATTGCTCATCTCATATATGTCGAGAGGGGAAGGGGGCCTTATAGGAATGTTTGTCCCAGTTACGCTAAATTGGATATAATTATATGCAGAGCCAAATTACCGAAAAGGCACTGAAAGTACATGATTCCCTTCAAAAGATTTAAAGAGGCCCCCATACGCGCAAAGAAAGAAATATTTTGGTTATCTGTGCCCTTTAACTTTAAATTTAATTAACTTTAATTTCAATAAATTTACTGTTGCTTGTAAGAAATTTACTTCAAAACATTCTTCTGATTCTTCGACCAAGACCGTCCGACCTATCCAAAGGTGTTGTTGTTGTTGAGACCCAGACCGTCCGACCTATCCAAAGGTGTTGTTGTTGTTGAGACCCAGACCGTTCGACCTATCCAAAGGTGTTGTTGTTGTTGAGACCCAGACCGTCCGACCTATCCAAAGGTGTTGTTGTTGTTGAGACCCAGACCGTTCGACCTATCCAAAGGTGTTGTTGTTGTTGAGACCCAGACCGTTCGACCTATCCAAAGGTGTTGTTGTTGTTGAGACCCAGACCGTCCGACCTATCCAAAGGTGTTGTTGTTGTTGAGACCCAGACCGTCCGACCTACCAAGAAGGTGTAAGGTAACCGTTTGGACGGTCGGGAAGTGCCACCCAATTTAGACTGGAACCCAGTGGGGGAGGCATTCACAGGGACCGAACCCTCCTTCCCCTACCACCAACCTCTCGGAAGGACTTACGGACCCACATGTTTAACGTGATAGTACTCCGCATGAACACGGCGGCAGTTGTGGCAGCGTGCAAATCCAGAGCGCAAACCACCGGGCTACCGCACCCGAAATGTGCCAACAGTACGCGGTGTTCTCAGGTGGTCACCCACCCAAGTACTAATCGCTCCCGATGCTGCTTGACTTCGGTGATCTAAGAGAACCGGTGTTTTCAGACCGTCCGACCTATCAAAAGTTGTTGTTGTTGTTGAGACCCAGACCGTCCGACCTACCAGGAAGGTGTAAGGTAACCGTTTGGACGGCTGGGAAGTGCCACCCAATTTAGACCTGAACCCAGTAGAGGGAGCATCCAAAGAGACCGTACCCTCTTTCCCTACCACCAACCTCTCGGAAAGACTTACGGACCCATATGTTTAACGTGATCGTACTCCGCGTAAACAAGGCGACAGTTTGGTCAGAGGCAGGAATTAAACTCAGGTCGTCTGAGTGAAATTCTCGCGCGCTAGCTACTGGGCTGTCGCACCCCTTCAAAACATCCTTGAAAAAAAAACCCAGGGATATGTCAGTTAGATGACAATTGTTTCGAGGGAGTTATAAGCCTCCTTCTGCAGGCCAGACGAACAGTATGCTTCCTTCACAAACAGTTGTTAGGGCGCATACTGTTCTTTCAGCCTAAAGAAGTGTTGTCACCTAACTGATATGTCTGCTTTCTTTAAGTAAGTTTTGTAAGTTATTTACCAAACTTTAATTGCCAATATATATTTCTTTTTAATTCTAAACTGTTAATGGAAAATAAAGTGGTCTGACAGTTAATATTTAAGGTTAAAATTATTACGAAAGTAAAAGAAGAAATACAGAGAGTTAAAAAAAAATGCTGTAATTTTGATACAGGTAACCAGTTTAATAAAACCACTTGATTAATGAGAACATTTAGTTCACCAATTAAATCAGGTAATGAGATTTTTCGAGCACGAATGACTGTGTGGGAAATTTCTCTTCGGCAAAGTTCACGTGATCAAAGTGGGGTCCCCTAATGAGCGTCGACTTTCCCTAACTTGTTGGGTGAAGTATACCCTAGTCATATGCCGTAAATAATTGCGCATGGCGCATGCGTTACAAGTACGGAGCTTTTTATAGTTCCAGTTATGAAGTTTAGTCTTTAAAGCTAATCCCTAGCATAATTTAAATCTGAGATATGATCAAATTAGAAAATGCCTGAAGTTGAAGGGAGTATCATGGGGTGGAGCATGTTCTGCTGGTTTAGTACTGGTTCCCTGGTTTTTCCGAAAGGTCGGGTGTCATCTATGGAGTAGTGGAACATTCTTGCCTATCAAGTCCACTCTGCAATATTTCAATTTTACTCCACAGTCTATGGATCTTTCGTAAACGATAATGCCACCATCCACTGCATAAGAAACGTGCAATAGTGGTTCTTGGAGCATGACTCTGAATTTCACATGCACTCTAGTCACCGCAAAGCCCAGATGTAAACCCTATCAAGAACGTTTAGTTCATGTTGGAAAGACACATCCGACAACAATCTCATCTGCTATCAGCGGTGCTGGAGTTTACGATCTGCTTATGCCTAGAATTCTCTTGACTTAAATGCACTCCAGATCTTTGTAGAATCCCTACTTAACCGCATACGTGTTGTAATTCGGTATAAAGGCGGTCCAATAAAATATTGAACCTGGGTTTCCAATTCACTGACCGGTAGGTGTATAACCTTAAAATTTAGCATGCTCGACTTTTAAATCACCCTGTATTTTCGAATGATATCCATACATATACATACACAGAACTTTTAGTAGGATAAAATAATAATCCAACATCACGCAGTAACAGCACCAAATTTTATTTCCCAATGCAATTCTTTTAAGAATCCATTAAGAAGTTTCCTTAGGATTTCAACTGCTATTTTTTATACATAGATAAGGATAGAAAGAAAGATGAATTACTTATTACTCTACGCTTCACGTAGACCTTAAATATTTAATCCAATGAATTAGTAGTATTTTTTAGCACCTGAGAGTTAGAAGTGGAAATGAGCGAACCTTACGACGAAGGTGGGGTTGTCATAGCTACGGTGCACGTCACTATCCATAACGTGAGTGAAAATCGTAACCAACGTTTCAGTTCTAGGCCAATGTCAGCGTGGATTGAGATATAAAAGACTTAAATTGAAGTATGAGAGATTGAAATTTAAAGACAGATTGACATACTTCATATTTAAACTGACAGTGAGTGACGTCACACCTACAGAAAGTGAAAACAGTATTTACACAAACAATTTCCTTTAGGTTTTACATATTAGGATAAGAAACTAAACAAGTACTGTGATTGCATTTCATTATTCACAGTGAATGATATTATAACAAAAAAAAATATGTGTTCGATACATAAATTTCACTACAAATAAATATATTTTGACATTATGGAACAGAAAAAAAACATTTATGGATAATATTAATTTCAAATTTAAATTACCATTTCTTAAAATCTGCTCTGTCGATCGTTGAAATTGTTGATTTGATCGTTGATGGGATCGTTGAAATTTAACTCCAACTTGTCCATTACTAAGACGGGTCATGCTGTATAGCTAGACAAAACTGTTTATATAGAAAATATGAATAATCTTCAAGATGGTTCTGTTCTTACACAATGTTAAATTTAACCCTACGAACACTCATCTTCCAACACTCATTTCATGTTCATTTCAAATCTAATTTAACCATCTATCAAAAATTAGCTTGACAGAATTACAATTTAACTCCAATTTGTTTATTACTAAGACTGATAAAATGGGATCTTACTATATACCTAGATAAAACCAAAACTGCTTTTAGAGAATAATGTCAATAATATTCTTTAGGAGGATTCTGTTCCTACAAAATGTTAAAATATGAACCTTCAAACACTTATCAAATGTTCATTTCCAATTTAAGTTAACCGTTTCTAAAAAAATTAACTGTGTTAGAACTAAAATCTAACCCCAACTTACTCATTACAAAACTCATACAAAGGGTCTTGCTATATTGCTAGGCAAAACTTCTTATGTCGAAAGAGTCAATAAACTTCTTCAGAATGGTTTTGTTCTTACACAGTGTTAAAATCTAACCCTACCAATAGTCATCTGCCAACACTCATCTCATGTTCAGTTTGTGGGAAACGAAATGAAACATAAAGAATACTTAACGTTAGGCTTTTAGCGTAACTTATCATTAACATATCTATATATCTTAACATGGCCGTAAATTGCTCGTATAGTGGTACTTATTTATTAAATTGTACATTGCGATGTTTACCGCTATTAACCCTCCAATTGTTTATCTTTCGCGTGAGTTCTATAATGGAATATTAATTAATATAGAACTAAATGGATCACACCATTTTAACTTTAACAATAAAACATTTATTAAAAACATAAATACTTAATTATTCAATTACAACAATTAATCATATTATTTCGGCGGAGGGACTATGTGATACCACCTAAATTGCCTAAAATATGTATTATACCTGGTTTTTCAATGGACACATACCTTCAAGTCTGTCTTGGGCTTTGTTAGCAGCACGTACTTGATGTCGTCCTTATTACTAGCATTAACTCGTAGTATAATGCATATCCACGTAAATTCGTCGATCATATTGCACTACTGACTCAAACACTCCGCTTATGTCATTCTCGTAGTCATATCTGTATTCGCCAAGTCAAATCATTCTTGCCATAATGCCGAACTCGTATTCCTTAGTATCGTAATTGTATCATAATGTCGCACACGTATCTTTGTCTGAGAACAAGTCGTTCTTTTGTCAAAGGCTGTGGCTCTCTTTTTCTCCGGGGTGTTACTCCCCCTTTCTCTGATTTGCAGCCTTCATGTGACGCAACAAGCACCTTTTCCATTGGTTAATATTTTATCCAATGTCGCTACTTCACGTTCTCGTAAGGACCCGCTCGTCCCCTCTGTCTTGACAATCCGGGTTTATGGTTTTATCTGACCTCTGGGTTCTCACGCTGTAAAACCTGGCGTCATCCAAACTGGAAGTATTGTTTGCCGTTTCAGACACAATAAATATTGTACATAAAACTATCTCACGAAAACAAATGTGAGATCTATTTCTGATCTCATATATTTCAAAACTAACTTAACCATTTCGTAAAAATAAACTCTGTCAGAACTTAAATCTAATCTCAATTTACTTATTACTAAGGCTGATAAAAAGGGTTATAATGTGTTGCTAGACAAAGCTGCTTATTTAGAAAATGTTAATAATTTCATCGGGATGGCTCTGTTCGTACACAATATTAAAACTAACCCTACCAGCACGCATGTTGCAACGCTCATTTCATGTTCTTTTCAAACCTAAGTTAACAATTTCTCGAAAATTAGCTCAGATACAACTTAATTCTAACGTGCTTATTAATAAGACTGGTGTAAAAGGGGTCATACTGCACAGCTAGGCAAAACAGATTTTTTATAAAAATGTCAATAATCTTTTTAGAAAGGTTCTGTTCCTACAAAATATTAAAATATAATCGTACAAATACTCATATAATGTTCATTTCAAATCTAAGTTAACAGTTTCTAAAAAATTAGCTCTGTTAGAACTTAAATCCAACCCCAAATTACTTATTACAAAACTCATACTATGAGTCTTACTATATTGCTAGGCAAAACTTCTTATATCAAAAAGTCAATAATCATCTTCAAGATAGTTCTGTTCTTACATAATATTACAATCTAACTCTGCCAGCAATCATCTACCAACATTTATCCTATGTTCATTTCAAATCTAACTTAACCATTTCTCTATTTTTTCTCTTCTGAAATCTAATGAACCTCAACTTACTTATGAATTAAATAATAAACGGGGTCATACGGTATTGGTAGACAAAACTGCTTATGTAGAAATTGTTAATAATCCTGTTCAAGGTGAATATGTTTATGCATAATGTTAGAATCTAACCCTTCCAATACTCATTTTACTAAAGCTAAAACTACTGATAATAATTCTGTCATTCTGAATGCAAAAGTTGAAGAGACAGAACATCATGTGATTCCCTCTGTTGTTGATTACACTCAATGTTATGTCCTCCCAATAACATAAATATCAAGTTTGGAATGTGTCCTATTTTGTCTTATATTAGCGCTCCTTCATATTCTGTTGCTTTGTTACTTTGTATGTCATCTTTCACATTTGAATGCTAAAAACACTAACTTTTAACCATTCTTTTGATTTTGTTAACTAGTTAAAAGTTTCTTTATTACTAATAAAATGTAATAGACTTTCATTTGATGTAAAATAACATTTTACTAATGATCCTACGGAAGAAGAAATTAATTTATTGGAAAGAAATTTCGAAAATCCCATTACTTAGACCTTTAAATAAAAATTATAATTATGTTTTTATCATCTGGCATTTAATAGGAATTTTTATAAACAAACGGAAGCTTTTGCCATGTGAAATCCGCTGTCTCTAAGTACTCCATGTATTACAATTTTTCACTTCTATTATAAATACATATTAATGATCTGCAATTTATACAAAGTCATTATTTAGATATTTGTTCAAGGAGAACATATAATAGAACTCAAATGTGTCTCAGAAATGCTACCACGATAAATGTAACAAATCTTTTTTATTCACGTTCGAGTTTCCTTCTACAAAGGGAACAAACCAAGAGCTTAATCTTTATTTTATAACTAGCAGTATACCCGTTCTTCGTACGGAGTATATAATATAAAGAAACTTATAATTCAGAATCATATGCAAATTATGTTGAAATATTATATTTATTGCTCCTAAAGAGAAGTTTTTGAATATCTGTTCTCATCATGCAAAATTATCTTCACTGGCAGATCTGAAGAATAAAACATCCTGGCCCCTTTCGAAAGCAAATATACAAAAAATATGAAATTGAATCAATATATTCAAAATAACAGTGCTAAAATTGTATAGTATTTATATACTCGAATATTAGAATATATAACCTGTATTAGTAGATTACATGTATAAATTGAAAATATCAATAAACCCGTAATTGATTCCAATATATGCCAGAATGAAAGCACTAAAATTATATGGGAATATATATATATATATCCCCGCACTACTTATATTGTCGTAGATTAGAAAATGTGCCTGTATGTTAGTAGAAGATTACCCTTATTACAATATGAGTCTAAAAAATCTTTGCCGAAATAAAACAGATGACATAATAAATTAAAAATTTCAATTATCCCCGTAATCTTTATACCAGAAGGTCGTAATTGATTCCAATATATGCCAATATATATCAAAATATATGCCTATATACCTGTACTACTTTTATTCTCGTAGATTAGAAGATAACCCGTGCATTTATAGAAGATTACTCGCACAACGTACAATATGTGAATTTCAACAATTTTTGTCATAATAAAACAATGGCATAGTATTAATATGAAATTATAAATAATCCCTGAATCAACAGTCCACGAAAATACCAATAATAATAATGTTTAAACCTGAAGACCGTAATTGATATTATCCAGTCAACAATGCAATGTCAATGAAATTTAATTTATATACACATCTTTGTTATTCAAATCGGAAAAGATTTAATAAAAATCGTATGCCGCATAAACACATTGGATTTACAACCGTTGCTAAACGACATGACATCATTTGTTTCAAATGAATTGATGGGAATCTTATCGTTTGAATAATTCTATCTCCATGGAAGGTTTGGCGACATTTTCGTTAATTTAGCGACAATTTAAAACATCGCCAAATTTATCAGCAAGTGGGACTGTAGAACTGACAGTCCCATTTTGTGACACATTGACGAATAATCATCACAATACTATGCCCTAACAAAGCACAATTAATTGCATTTATTAAGCGCAATTTTATCAATTTTATTATATTTTTATGGATTTGCAAACATTTTATCAATTTGGTGACATTTTAAAAATTCGCTAAATGTGTTACTAAGTAGGATGCATGGATTGGCCGACAAATGCTACCTAAAAATCAATTTAGTACTCTCTTCTAAGAAAACAAATTTAATTTAATTGATTTGTGTCGTTTTTATCAATTTGTCGACATTTCCGTCAATTTGGCAACGTTTAAGAAAAGTTGCCAAGTTAACGATATTCCTCGAAATTCATAGCTCTGAATTTGCAGATCTGAAGAACAAAACATCCGATCCCTTTTGCATATACTAAATGAAAACACTAAAATTGCAATAGAAAATAGACCCGTTCTACTCTTTTTCTGTTTCAAGAATCGGCTAAATAAATATTTATTGGTTAAACACAATATATGAGTTTATTAGCTCAACACAATATATAAGCTTGAAAACTCCTTGCCAAAATAAAGAACAGTGATGTACACAGTCCGTAATTAAGAAAAATCAAACCGTTCATTTACAAAATATATTTTTACATCTATTTATTTATTATTCAAATAGAAAAAATAATAACAAATATTAACAAACACATTTAATTTAATTGCGTTGCTGAGCAACATAATATAAGAAAGAATCTTCCTCATAAACTGCGAAATTAAATAACCATTTTGATCTCTTCCCCATAAAATGCAAAAATAATAATCATTTTGATTTCTTTATACTTTCCATTATTTAGTAAATGCTTGTGAAGCATAAACCATGGAGTTAGATTTTTCATTTAAATTCGTGTTTCAAATAATTCATGCTTTCAGATAGTGACTAATTAATGCAAAAATCCTGCACTAAGCTCAGAAATGAAGTTTTAATTCACGTTGACGTTTTAAACAAACGATTTTCATCCTTTCCGTTTGGATAAACCACGGAGTTAGAGAGTAAAACTCCTAGGATAAAGTCCCGTTTTTCATAATTATCTCGACAACCCCTGGTATTAGAAACTCGAAAATTAGGCAAAATTTATGGGGGGCTATTTCAAGGCTACTCACAAAATTTCATTAAATTCGATTCAGCCGTTCTTTCGTGATGATGAGACAAAAGAAATATTCGTTTTTCACTAATATCTCGAGAACCACTGGTTATGGAAACTCCAAACATGGACTAAATTTTAAGTGGGGCTATTTCTAGGCTACCCACAAAATTTCATCACATTCGGTTCAGCCGTTCTCCCGTGATGATGGGACAAACAGACAGACAGACAGATTTTCAATTTTATTTATATAGACTAGCAGCATACCCGTTCTTCGTACGGAGTATATAATATAAAGAAACTTATAATTCGCAATCATGTGCAAATTCCGTTAAAATATTAAATTTATTGCTCCTAAAGTGAAGTTTAAAAATATCTGTTCTCACTATGCAAAATTATCTTCACGGGCAGATCTGAAGAATAAAACATCCTCGCCCCCTTTGATAGCAAATTTACAAAAAAATAGGAATTGAATCAATATATGCAACCCCGTACTTCTTATATTGTCGCAGATTAGAAAATATGCCAGTGTGTTCGTAGATGATTACCCGTATTACAAAATGAGTCTCAAAAATATTTGCCAAAATAAAAGAGATGACGTAATAAATTGAAAATATCAATAATCCCTGTAATCTTTATACCTTAAGGTCGTAATTGATTCCAAGATATGCCAATCAAAATATATTTCAATATACCTGTACTACTTATATTCTCGTAGATTAGAAGATATATCCGTGCATTTGTAGAAGATTACTCGTACAACGTACTATATACGAGTTTCAACAATTTTCGTCACAAATAAACAATGGCATAATAACTTGAAAATATCAATAATCCCTGAATCAACAGTCCCCGAAAATATCAATGATAATAATGTTTAAACCCGAAGACCGTAATTGATGCTATCCAGTCAGAAATGTAATGTCAAGGAAATTTATTTTATATACATATCTTTATTATTCAAATCGGAAAAGATTTAATAAAAATCGTATGGCACATAACACATTGGATCCGTTGCTAAGCGACATGATATCATTTGCTTCAAATAAATCGATGGAAACCATATCGTCTGAATAATGCTATTTCCATGGAAGGTTTGGCGACATTTTCGTCAATTTAGCGATAACTTAAAAATTCGTAAAATTTATCGCCAAATGGGACTGTAGAACTGATAGTCCAATTTTGCGACAAATTGACGAAACATCATCACAATACTATCCCCTAACAAAACACAATTAAATTCATTTATTTAGCGCAATTTTATCAATTCCATGATATTTTTATGGATTTACAAATATTTTTATCAATTTGGTGATATTAAAAAAATTCGTTAAATGTGTTACTTAGTAGGATGGATGGACTGACCGACAAATGCTACCGAAACATCATTTCAGTACTCTATTCTAAAAAAAAAACAAATTTAATTTCATTGATTTCCGTTATTTTTGTCAATTTGGAGACATTTTCGCTAATTTGGCAAAGTTTAAGAAAAGTTACCAAGTTAGCGATATCCGCCAAATTCGTAGCTCTGAATTTGCAGATCTGAGGAATAAAATATCCTGATCCCGTTTGTATATACTAAATGAAAACACTACAATTGTATAAGATACACCCGTTCTACTCTTTTTCTGTTTCAACAATCGGCTAAATGAATTTATTGGGTAAACATAATATATGAGTTTATTAGCTAAACACAATATATGAGTTTATTAGCTAAACACAATATATGAGTTTATTAGCTAAACACAATATATGAGCTTGAAACCTCTTTGCTAAAATAAATGAAAGTGATGTACGCAGTCCGCAATATATATAATTAAAAGAACTATCAAACAGTTCATTTATAAAATATATTTTTACATCCATTTATTTATTATTCAAATAGAAAAAATATTAATAAATATTAACAACACATTTAATTCCATTCCGTTGCCGAGCAACATGATATAAGATAGAATCTTCCTCATAAAATGCGAAATTAAATAGCCATTTTGATTTCTTTATACTTTTCATCGTTGAATAAAAGCGTGTGAAAGAAAACCCATGGAGGTAGATTTTTCCATTTAAATTCATGTTTTAAACAATTAATGTTTTCCGATATTGACTAATTAATGCAAAAATCCTGCACCAAACTCGGAAATAAAGTTTTATTTCATTTTGCCGTTTTAAACAAACGATTTTCATCCTTTCCGTTTGGATAAACCACGGAGTTAGAGAGTAAAACTCCTAGGATAAAGTTCCGTTTTTCATTAATATCTCGACAATCCCTGGAATTAGAAACTCGAAACGTGGACTAAATTTATGGGAGACTATTTCAAGGCTATACACAAAATTTCATTAAATTCGGTTTAGCCATTTTCCCGTGATGATGAGACAAACAAAAATTTCGTTTTTTACTAATATCTCGAGAACCACTGTTTGTAGAAACTCAAAACACAGACTAAATTTTAAGTGGGGCTATTTCTAGGCTACCCACAAAATTTCATCAAATTCGGTTCAGCCGTTCTCCCGTGATGATGGGGCAAACAGACAGACAGACAGATTTTCAATTTTATTTATATAGATTACCAATATGTATTTTTATATATGTAGAGTAGATAAGTACCCGCTACACAAGCACGTACACTGCTGCATAACAATCGGTCTACGAGCTATTGAATGTGCTCGAACGTAGCTTTAGTCGTTATACTTGCCCGCGTAAAATGTTTCTAAATATACAAACTGGTGCAACACCGATCATCTTGATTCTCAGTTTAAGCGATGGCTGTACATGACAGAAAGAGGGTTATTTTTCTGTCCATTTATCCAGATCTCTAGAAAATCAAAACATTTTAGACCACTTTCTTGAATAATTGGTACAGTTTTTTTAAAGCAGACGCACCAATTTCACAGCTAAATTACGTATCAAATATCAACCATGTGATATGCCATTGAAATAGCACAGGCAGAAAATAACTAACTGGACCGGTTGGAGCCAAAATGGCGGTTGCGTCAGCCTGTATATTTAATAACCTTACCCGTGCGGGCTTTCGCCGATAATCATAGCGGTCAGACCATCACGTATCGCGGTCTTATCGTGATATTGAATAACGATAACTTGGCGTTCTTTCCCAAATATCACTAAGTTGGCAATATTGTACCAAATTTGCCGCCTAGAGTACAGACAGAGACGAGTTTTTTTTATATAATATGCCTTATTAAATGAATAGTCAAAAGACGAGCTAATAAAGAACATTTTCAATTCCTGGAATCAAATTTTTATTTCATAAAGCAGCAGTGGTTTCCTCTTACTAAAACTCATCAGCCACTGATTTTCAATTTTTATAATGGCAGCAAAACCCGTGATGTCCTACAAATTGAAAAAAAAAAACCTCTTTGGCGATTTATATAGAAGTTATTCATACCATACAAATAACATCAATTTCAAAGAATATTGAGTTCGAACTGCCCGAGGTCACAATGACGACTTGCTTTGTGACCTCACTAAAATATATGATTAACAATTCTTGGATTTATCGTCTGTTGAAATGGAATATTTTCACATTGGACGCCATTATACCATGCATCTGATCTTTATCTTCAAGTAATGGAATTCGGAAGAGCTTTTCTTAAAAGCACTCAAGAGGAAAACCATTATAATGGTGCGCAGAACGGGAGACAAATGATTAATGGCAGGTTCCTAGTCTCTTCTAATAGAATTATTTTCTAATTACGAAATTCCACTCATTACTTATAGTGGCGTTTTAAATACTTTGGAAATGAATGCAAAATGGGGTTAGTGTTCAGCGTTATTCTTCAACACTTTATGGGTATTCTGTATCTGAAACAGGGTCATCAAAAAGATATCCATGACTTCAATTTTAGTTAGTCTGAGTCATAGTTAACCAACCTATTTGATTGATCGATTAGGGAAATCAGAAAATTCGAGATTGAATGATCAGAAAATTTGAAATATTTCTTATTGGTCGCTTCGGTGTCCTTAAATGAGTTGTGGGTATAAGCATACGTTGTGGGTATAAGCAGACGTTGTGGATATAAGCAGACAGTATGTTCTAATGTCTATTTCCGTATAGTTTATCTGTTATATTTTGAGTTACACTGCGCGCCTTATTTCTCCAAAAAATCTCGTAGTTTTCATCTTCTTCCAAAATCTTTCCACAATCCTACACCATACATCTTTACACCAATTGACATTCTCTTAAAAAGCATGCACATAAACTTGTATGGTAAACGTCACACAGAGAACATTGTATTACATTCAACCACAATTTGAACAACAAACAAACACATATTGGGTGAGGTTCGATTGATTGACTTAACATAGTCAATGAAATCAATTAAAAACAAATCTCTTTCCGCCATATTAATTTCCGATAAAGGTATGGATTCCTATCTGAAGAAAACTGAGTAAAATTGGATGGGTTGGCTGTAATTATACAAATGAAATTAAACAGTAAATTACCATTTCTAGAACATTTGTCGCCAGGCCCATTTTCATACTTGTCCCACATTACACCCTGCAACTATTTCGCAAAAAATTAAAAAAAAAACGGAAACAGGTTAAGCATAATTCAGAAGCACGAGTACTTTTTGTTTCCTTAAAATGTTAGTTTCTTTTTTTTTTGTTACTCTGTTTCTATTTCTTGTTTTTGTTAATTCCGTGCTTAATTTCTAATTGTTTTTTTTTCTTCATAATTTTATAGGTTTTCTCTGCTTTTAAATATGACTAAATTTTTTATTAAACCGGATATCCAGAATTTCAAAGAGTTAAGCAGAACTGTCACTTTCCTCTTCTTCCTTTATTTCATTTTATTTTGTTTAATTTGATTTAATTTTTTTATGTTTTAGAAATTTTTAAAAAGAGTAAGAATTGCTTAATCCTAAATGATTGCATTCTACGGATCTCAAAATCTCAAAATCATCCTTATTAACATATAACATCGAAGTTACAAATTAATATTTAGATTTTAGAAACATTCTAGCTGTACAATTTTCCAGCTTTACTTGTTTTATTCCCCTTACTACGATCATTAGCTTCCTATGTGCTAATTCCCATATTCCCCATCCCCGTATGAAACAAAACAACCATAAACAACTTCCATAGATACTTCTCTACTGCATATGTGTATAGAAGGAAAAGGAATAACTAGCTCATGGAATATATATATATATATATATATATATATATATATGAAAAAATTGCAAAGGAAGAAGAGGCAATTGGCTTCATATTGCCAAAAAAGTTGGCGGAAGAGCGATTGCGAACTCTTCTTAGTCCCGATTATAGCTAGCTACCAGGCCATGGCACACTCTCGGACGCCAGCATATGAATTAGCACATGCTCCAAATTGTCGTCATAAAATCTGACATAAGACAAGCATGAAGCCAAAAGAAATCTATACAAATTTGGACAAAACAGGAAATTAACGTATAATAACCCTATATACAACACACCACCTACACACACAACCATCATCAAGACATCAGCAACTTCATTTTCCCCGTACAAAAACATGTCCAATGAGTAAAATGTGCCCCATACTCTAATAAGGGGATGCACAAAATTTTAGCATTTTATCATAAAAAGTCCCAGAGATATGAAAAGACAAAAATGCTGCCTTAAACCACTATTCGATGCATCGACATGGGTTCTCAGAGGGGAAAAATCATGTCGGCAAATCGCGTTTCAGGGACCATACACAAATTACGAAAGAAAACAATGAATACACAAATAAATAATAATTTTGCTATTTATTGGTACAAAAGTATCTACACTGTGTAGAAATAATTATTCTACACAAAGGTTACAAAGCTTGTTCAATATGTTTTCTATCCATGCCAAACAACCATTAAAGATAAGAGGCAGATATTATTTGCCTATGATGCATTTCTGTGTTGCGTCATTTGCACTCTTGCTGTAAACATTTATATTTTAATTTGTGATTAATCCCTTACCAAATTTGTTTAAACAAATCTCTGGTACTTTTTATGATAAAATGCTGAAATTTTGTACATCGCCATATTAGTGTAGGGGGCACATTTTACCCATTGGAAATGTTTTTGTACGGGGGCCGTATAAAAATTTAAGTTTTGTAATTCTTAAATTTAATTTCATGAAAATTTTTATCCATTTCATAAAATTTTGTACTTTTTCTTACGCAACTTTGTAATTTATTATATATGTCTAAAATATTATATATGTTAGATATATTACTATATATGTCTACTCACTGGCACATTTTACTCATTTAAGGAATAAAAACCGAGGTCAATGTTTTTGGTACACCCTGTATGAAACAAAAGTAATTATCCTGAAACATATTTTCAAAAAGTGTTGTACTGTAAATCCACTACACCTATTTTATTTACGTAAAGAGTAAACACCATTTAGATCGTGTCTCTTTTATTTTTTTCGTTTATCAACTATTCAGGACATCACAGCCAAGACGTGTACTCATAAAAGAAACATCAGTCTAACATAAATTGACGGTAAGTTTTTTTCACCTGTTATAAAATCAATCGTGATGGTTGGGGAGTTATAAGAAAAACTCATTTTCTGGAGGAAATGTTTGGCCATAGAACAACTCGATAAAAAAACAAGAAATATCAATCATGCATAAAGCATTGATTATGAATCACCTTCAAACTGAAATGCAATTTTATTTAAACATCTCTAAAATGCGATACATTCAGCAATGATATTTTTTAATTTATCACACTACTGCAGTAATTTATTATATTTGAAAACTGGAAACTTTGGGAAAAAATGAGCTTCATTCAAATGACGTCATCGAAATATAATTTGGTTGGCTCTCTATGTAAAAGCAATGAATATTTCATTCATAAAACTTACATTCCAGACTCGAGCTAAATAATTTTGCGTGAAAAAAATTCAGCAACTCTTATAAAACCCATTTTATTTGTTTACATTATGTATTCTGTAAAATTAGGCTTCGTTGTAGAAATAATCAAAGTCTGATGATCATTTAAACTCAAAAATATTATAATTGCGCTGCCGCAGAATATAGATGCATAGGAAATACTAAAAAATAAAGCGGTTTTTGGACGGATGCAACATTAAATATAAATTTAAAATAACTTTAAAAATCACGATTTTTACACTGGGAAAAAAAGATGGATGCCATACTTGATTTTGAAGTAGGTCACTTGATATCTTCATATAATATGGATGTTGATGACCCAGATCGTCCGACTCATCCTGAGGACTTGGGCAACTATTTGGACGCCCGGGAAAGTCATATAATATGAGTGTAATTATAGTTTTAATTTTTATTTAAAAACTACCGAACATATTTTACTGAATTTTTTTTTTATATTTTATGGGATGATTGGAACATTTCTTTAAATTTCAGAAGCAATTTGTGAATTTTAACTTTGCTTAAAAAATGTTTGAAAAGGTAGATCCCATAGGGTTCAATATATTTCACTTTTTCAACCCGGGTTCAATCCAAAACTAATTGAATGATATTATCCATTTACATTCCCGTATGTCCCAAAGACCGTTTCAACAACATATTAAAATTTAATTTTAATAAAGTCATTTTTACATCAGTTATCGTGCGAACGGACAGACAGACGGAATGAACAAAGTCATAAACACTTTTATACTATGTTGGAAAGTGTTAAAAATTAATAACGCTGTTACTCGTTAGAGATTAATGTGGATCATCACATTTTTTACATACTTCTAATAGAAAGGGGTTGAAACGTTGTGTGTAATAATGGTAGAAGGCACCTAAAACGGTTGGAATATATTTAATCTAAAATTTAATTTTTTTAATATTCTTTCGTACCAGAGTTGTTTTATAATACAGCTTAAAGTGCATATGAAAACAGAAAATACAATTCATATTGGGTTCTGTATTGAGGTCAGCAGATACTTTGACCCACATCACGTCCACAAACCAACTGACCAATGAAGAACTTATATGGCCTCTGTGGAAAGTTCTGCAAAAATCCCGTAACTCGTGTGATTATTAATGCATCAACAAAATTTTTGTCATTATTTTGAAATAAAAAGTTACTTATAAAATAATTATTTATTTAACATTATTAAATGCCTTAATTATTTATGATTTTTTTTTCAAAAATTCATTCCAAAATTTAAAAGTCTTTCGAACTCTCGAACGCGTTTAAAATCCTCAGGGTTCCAATATTCACTTATTGTAGTAATCGGACTAAATTTCGTTCGAAACGCGCCATTCGTTTGTGAGATATTACATCCACAGACTCAAGAACACTCAACCTAACATACATGCATGCACTCACTAACATACATACACTCACGCACTAACATACACACACACGCTCACTAACATAAATGCCCAAACACACACAGACATCACTCTAAGATGCTTGAGACGTGTTCTCACATCGAAAAGTCAAGCTCGACTTTTCGACCCCTTCACGTTATACTACGTATGTTAGGAAAATAATAATGATATGAAAAAGAGATGAGCCGACAGAGGTTATGCCATTGGTAATGAAAATATGAATAGTTGATGAGATTGTGAAGACAAGTAAAAAAGTATTCAAATGATCACAACGCATAAAGTGAGGGTGAACAGCGCGTAATGCGCAGTGATGCGTAAAGTGAGGGTGAACAGCGTTTGTTTTAAATTGTGACAATCCATGGGTTCTACCTCAACGTGCAATGAGAAAACGAAAATGGAAGCAACAATGAGGGATAATGTACCAACATAATAATCGTATTTTAATGAGGTTGTAAAGATGCATTTAGGCCAATAACAAATTTATAAATTAACTGCAATCTAGCATCACATATTTCAAAGTCCCCTAAGAGTATTTAACTACGACTGTATTACATTATGAAAATCAGGTGTCAATAATAAATAGATTTAATTAAATTAATACAAAAAGTAGCACAATACAAAAAGTAATACAAATACAATATATTATTAAAAACTTACTGTTTATCTCAATTCTCTATTCATTAATTTTTTTTCAATCCTGACTGCAAATATCAAACTGTATCCAACATAGCACATCTTCCAAATCCATACTTAAATTGCCTAAGCAGTTCATGTCAATATCAGACTTTCCTTATTTCTATTATCTCTGCCTTTCACTAAAGTAGTATTGTCTAGGATCCTGCGACATCGTCAAAATGTTTCCAATAAGAACGTCTTTGTTCTTCTCATATAAAGATCAAATTCACCCATCAAATGAAACTATAACTCGGTGTTGACCTCTTGTGGGAGAATCCCCATCTATTTTGGATACCGCATGCGCAAACGAGAAGCAATCTAAATGCTATTCCTTTCCTTAATGGTCATTACTCCATCTTCTTGAGGGATATAAAAATCAAGCTGATGCTCCAAGGGTTTTATCACCGTTGTAAGAGTATAGCTAAGCTTTAGCAAATTCTTACAATTTCTCTTTTCTTTCTCTTGTACATAAATTGTTCCATATTCAATGCCAAGCGGACTATCTAAATTAACGTTATGCTTCTTAAAATACATTTTATGAGCTTTGAAATAGCTGTTGTTGTATAGTAGTTTGGTAATATATTTTATCCGTGAATAATATAGCTATGTGGTACATATTTGATTATAATATCAAGACCATGTTTATCATAAAGGAAACTAGCAGCGGTTACCCGCCGTTGCTCGGGATTCACGATGCAAGACTCTGATAAAAATTACACCGGAACATATAGGGTCGTAAATCTTATACATTATTTATTCACTATGAAAGAAGTAAATTCATTACATTATGTAAGAAAAAAATGGATCTGATTGGCCACTTTTTAGCCAATCAGATCCATTGGATCATACATACATACTTTTCTTCTTTATATATATAGATAAATAGATAGATATTTTATATTCATTTATTAACACTTTACAACAAAGTTGAAAAGTGTTTATGACTTTGTTCATTCTGTCTGTCTGTCTGTCTGTCTGTCTGTCCTTTAGCACGATAACTGCCGTAAAAATGACTTAATCAAAATGAAATTTTAGTATGTTGTTCAGACGGTCTATAGGACCTATGGAAATATAAATGAATAATATCACTCAATTAGTTTTGGATTGAACCCGGGTTGAAAAAATGGAATACATTGAGCCCTATGGGAACTAATTATTCAAGCCTTTTTTAAGCGGATTTAAAATTCACAAATTACTTCGAAAATTTTAGGCAATATTCAAATTGTTCCATAAAATATATAAAAAAAAATTCAGCAAAATATATTCAGTTGTTTTTTAAATAAAAATTAAAATAATAGTAACATCTCTTATATGAAGCTGTCACGTGTCCATGATATGAAACAATCACATGACCCACTTCAAAATGATATATGGCATCCATCTTGTGTCAAAATCATGATTTTTAAAGTTCTTTTTAATTCATATTGAGTGTTGTATCCGTCCTAAAACTACTTTATTTTTGCCAAATTCTGTGCATCTACATACTAAAACAACGGAATGACAATATATTTCAGTTTAAATGCTCTTCCAAATTTCATTATTTCTACTATTAAGCCTATTTTTCACCTATGTAAAATGTAAACAGCAAAATATGTAGAATGAGTTGTATTAGAATCGCTGTAATTCTTTAACACAAAATCATTTAGTCCATGGAGTCTGCTTAGCTGATATGAATGAAATATTCATTGATTTTGGAAAGAGAAGGACGATATTTTTCGATGAAGTTTTACGCATTGAGTTTACTTACTTGTAGCTCCATGGTCTTAATTTTTAAATAAAATAAATTATTATAGTATTGTGATGAATGGCATGAATGGGGGAATTATTTATGAATGAAATGTTGCTTTTATAGAGAGAGCCAGGCGTGTTATTTTTTTATGACGTCATTTGAATGAATTTCAGTTGTTTTCGATGATGTTTTCAAATATAATAAATTATCGTAGTATTATGATAATTCCAAAATTATTACCGAGGAATGTATCACATTTTAGAGATGTTTAAGCTAGGCAATTTATACTTTAATGCCGTCATTTGAATGAAGTTAATTTTTTTCGATGAAGGTTTAAGGTGTCAAATATAATAAATTAATGTGTGATAAGTTTTAAAATATTACCGAGGAATGTATTGCATTTTAGACATGTTTAAATAAAATTGCATTGGAGTTGGAAAGTGTTTCAAAATCAATGCTTTAAGCATGATTGATCTTTCTTGTTTATTATTCAAATTAATAAAATTTTCTGAGTAAGCCTGTGAAAAAGAAGCCATGGTGATAGAGTTTCCATTTAAATTCATAGTTCAAACCTGCGATTTTCAAAAGTGACTAATACGTACAATAAACTCTCACAAAACTCAGAGATTTAATTGACTTTCACGTTTTAAACCAACGATTTCTAACCTTTTTCGTTGGGAATCATGGAGTTAGAGAGTAGAACTCCTAGGAAAATGTTTCGTTTTCCATTAATATCTCGACAACCCCCTGGTCTTATAAACTCGAAATTTGGACTAAATTTATGGGGGCTACTTCAAAGCTACCTACAAAATTTCATTAAATTCGGTGCAGCTGTTTTCTCGTGATGATGAGGCAAACGAAAGTTTCGTTTTTCATTAATATCGCGTCAACTTCTGGTGTTAGAAACTCGAAACATAGACTGGATTTTTACTGGGGCTATTTCAAGACTACCCACCAAATTTCATCAAATTCGGTTCAGCCGTTTTCCCGTGATGTTGGATCATACATACATACATACATACAAACTATTCTTCTTTATATATATAGATTAAGAATATTTCAGGGTGATTGAAAAAATGTGTACATCAACTTTTAAATTTATATAATGTAACGAGAAATTGCCAGCTAGGTGGCATTATTAGTACCACCAAGCTGACAAAAATTATACTATTTCAATTTTTAAAATGTTAAAAATTTGACTTTTAAAAATGCATCAAAAATATTGTCTGCTATTTTATTATTTCAGACTATAATTTCATATCTCTTTTTTTATCAATTAAAGAACATGGCGTATTCCTAGAGTAAAAATAATTTTAGAACACTATTTCTCTAGCCATTCTCATAAATGCGTAATCGAACAGTTTAATAAAAATACTCATGCTCTAAAGCTCCCAAGTATTCAACAATTACAACATTAGTAAAGCATTTTTGAGAACTAGGTCTGTTGCAGGCAAAGCGAGAACAAGCAGGCTATTCATATAAACTTGAGATAAACTGTCTGAAAATAAGACTGTATTGCTGAAACTCTTCCAGGAACACTTCACTTTTAAATTAAAATTATAAAATTAAGTGCTTTCTAAACAAAAAAGATCAATCATGTATAAAGCATTGATTATAAAATACTTTCTAACTGAAATGCATTTTTATTTAAACATCTCTAAAATGTGATGCATTCAGCGCTGATATTTTAAAAATTATCGCAGCACTACAGTAATTTATTATACTTGAAAACTGAAATTTTTGTCGAAAAGGACATTGCTGTGTTCACAAAATGAATTTTATTCAAATGACGTCAATGAAATATGAATCGTATGCATCTCTATGTAAAATCAATGAATATTTCAGTCTTATCACTTATATTCCAGACTCCAGAGAAAATAATTTTGCGTAAAAAATTATTCAACAAGTTTTACACAACTTACTATACAATTGCTTGATTTATTTACATTCTGCATATTATATTATAGCATTAAATTTAAGCTTCGTTGTAGAAATAATCACAGTTTAGTGATCACTTAAAATAAAAAATATTGCAATTGCATCGGCGCAAAATTTTGATATACAGATAATACGAAAGACTAAAGCGGTTTTAGGAATGATGAAACACTAAATATAAATGTAAACGATCTTTAAATATCACGATCTTTACACAGCGGGAAAAAATAGATGCTATATTTTATTTTGCAATGAGTCACGTGATTTCTTGCTATATTATGAGAGTAATAATTATTTCAATTATTCTTTAATAAAGTACCCAACATATTTTGTTGAAATTTTTTTTACACATTTTATGTGATAATTAGAATATTTCCTAAAATTTTCGAAACAATTTGTGAATTTTTACTTCGTTTAAAAAATGTGTGAAAAACCAAGTCCCATAGGATTCAATGCATTTCATTTTTTCAACCCGAATTTAATCCGAAACTAATTAGGTGGTATTATACATTTTCATTCATTCTCATTCCCATATTTCTCAATAACATACTAAAATTTCATTTTGATAAAGTCATTTTTACGACAATTATCGTGCGAAAGGACAGACAGACAGAATGAATAAAGTCATAAACACTTTTCAACTAGGTTGGGACGTCTTGAAAAGCATGCATTATTTTGATACAATACTCAAACTTCCAACAAATGATTTTTAAGCATATTTAATTTATGCATTCTTTTATTTTAACTAAATATTTCAATGTTAAAGTTCAAAAAACATAATTATATTCAAGCAAAGAAAAACATAGAAATGTAACATACTTTTCAACATAACAAATATTTCTTTTAAACAAAACTATTCGAGACAATGAAAAGAAAATCCTGATTACTTAAACAGCAAAAACCTATTTTCAACACTTTATAACAAAGTTGAAAAGTGTTTATGATTTTGTTCATTCTGTCTGTCTGTCTGTCTGTCCGTTAGCACGATAACTGCCGTAAAAATGAGTTTATCAAAATGAAATTTTAGTATGTTGTTCAGACGGTTTGTAGGACCTATGGGAATATAAATAAATAATATCACCCAATTAGTTTTTTATTGAACCCGGGTTGAAAAAATGAAATACATTGAACCCTATGGGACCTAATTTTTCAAACATTTTTTAAGCAAATTTAAAATTCACAAATTGCTTCGAAAATTTTAGGTAATATTTAAATTGTTGCATAATATATATAAAAAAAAAATTCAGCGAAATATATTCAGTAGTTCTTTAAATAAAAATTAAAATAATAATTACACCTTCGAAAATTTTAGATAATATTCAAATCAGTCCATAAAATATATAAAAAAAATTCAGCGAAATATATTCAGTAGTTTTTTAAATAAAAATTAAAATATTAATTACACCTCTTATATGAAGCGATCACGTGACCATGATATGAAAGATCATGTGATCCACTTCAAAATTATACATGGCATCCATCTTGTCTCAAAATCGTGATTTTTTAATTTCTTTTTAATTCATATTGAGTGTTGTATCCGTCCTAAAACCACTTTATTTTTGCTTAAATTCGGTGAATCTACATACTGAAACAACGCAATTACAATATATTTATGTTTAAATGTTCATCCAAATTTGATTATTTCTACAACGACGCCTATTTTTCACCTATATAAAATGTAAACAGCAAAATTTATAGAATGAGAGAAGAAAGAAATTTATCTTCACATTTAATTTACGTTAATGTTATTATTATAGGATTTCATTTTAATATAAAAAGGTAAACAAGAAAGATCAATCATGCATAATGCATTGATTATGAAACACTTTCCAGTTGCAATACAATTTTATTTAAATATCTCTAAAATGCGATACATGCAGCGGTGGTATTTTTAAAATTATCATAGTACTACAATGATGTACATTACTTCAAAATTTAAAACAATGGATGCAAAAGTTCTTTCTAACTCCATGCTTAAAACTTCATCGAAAAAGCCAATGCTATAAAATCGTCTGCTTCTCTATGTGAAATCAATTAATATTTCATTCATATCATCTATATTCCAGACTCCAGAGCTAACTAATTTTGTGTTAAAGAAATCCAGCAACTCTTATGCAACTCAACTTACAGCTTGA
>OX578146.1:67840769-68020769 GCA_951213105.1 Amaurobius ferox | reverse complement strand
CCTGTTTAGAATACATTTTACCAGATAAAATTGTTTTATGTAAATAAAATTTATCTAAACAGATTGCTCATGTTACAGTGGATAAGGGATAACATACAAGATTTTTTCGCTTCAAAATTAAATGTCCTATGAAGCAACCTCGGACAAGAATAACATCTTCTATAAGAGGTTTTATATTGTCATGATGAGAAGTCCAATAGGCTACTTCTATGCGAGTCGAAAGTTCATCTGTGGTTGATGGTATTTGATGAAACAGCTGCTTAACTAATATGTCTCAAACATGTTTGAATAAGGATATGTCTGATGAACGTGCAAGCCAGGGAAGACATGGTACTTGACGCGCATGAAAGAAGATTTGTACATTTTCCGCCGCATATTGGCGAATATTTTTCAACTGGAATGTAGTGCCCTACCTCTGCCTCTTAAACCTGCCTGGTGTATTTATGGCTGCTGAGAATTCCCCGAATTCGTATTAGGCGAGGTCGCGAATGGAATACAATGACATACCAAACCATGGTACTAGGCTTCGGTCGGTGCGAAACATTCTTTCACCACGATGTCTTCGAATAGGCATGCGACCATCGTGGTGCAGCAAATTCGTGATTTGTCCGAAAACACGACCTGTTGCCAATCGTCACACCAATGTCTGTGTTCGTGACCTCATTGCAGCCTGAGAAGCCTGTGATTGAAGATCAACGGATTCGCAGCAATCCGCTACAAGCGACCTGTTAGGCATACCACGATTAACTGTGCTGGAGGACAAAGCGTGACCTGTATTAGTGCTCCAATGCTATGCTAACACCTTGGATGTCACTGTGCGTTCGGTCACTGTCACGTGGTAGAAGTGTTCTTCCGTGCAGTTGTGCAATTCTGCAGTCCAGTTTCCACATTTCTGTGCACCCAAGTCTCACCTGCACGTTAATGGCACGTTCGCATCATTGTACTTCCTATATTATTTTTTCTACCCAAACCGCATGACCTACCCGAAATCATCACAGTATTGCATATACAGCTTTTTATATACCTTCAGAAGATTTACAAAATTATTGTATAAAAGCGTTCACTATTTTGCTAGAATCTATAAACCATACAATTTTAAATAATACTATCAAATGCAACTCAGCAAGGAACTATTGAAAAACAAGAAAGATTAATCAGGCATAAAGCATTGATTATGAAACACTTTCCAACTGAAATGCAATTTTATTAAACATCTCTAAAATTCGATACATTCAGCACTGATATTGCTTAAATTATCACAGTACCACAATAATTTATTAAACTTGGAAACTTAAAACTTCATCAAAAACGATAATGCAATAAAATCGCTGCTTCCCTATGTAAAATCAATTAATATTTCATTCATATCGCTTATATTCAAGACTCCAGAGCTAAATAATTTTACATTAAAATAATTCAGCAAATCTTACACAACTCATCTTGCAATCGGTTGATTTGTTTGCATTCTGCATACGTTAAAATTAGGCTTCGTTGTAGAAATAATCAAAGTTTGGTGATCATTTAAAATCAACAATGCTGCAATTGCGTAAGCACAGAATTTAGATACACAGATAATATGCAAAATTAAAGCGGTTTTAGGACGGATTCAACACTAAGTGTAAATTTAAAAGAACTTAAAAAGTTAAATTCCTTAGAAATCACAATTTTTACACAGCGAAGAAAAAATATGGATGCCATTTTTTTATTTTGCAATGAGTCACTTGATCTCTTCGTATAATATGGGTGTAATTATTATTTCATTTTTTATTTAAAAAATTCTTAAAATATTTTGAATTTTTTTTACACATTCTATGTGATAATTTGAATATTTTCTAAAATTTTCGAAGCAATTTGGAAATTTTAACTCCGCCTAAAAATAAGTTTGAAGAATTAGATCTCATAGGGTTTAAACTGTGTTTCAGTTTTTTCAACCCGTGTTAAATCCAAAACTAATTGGATGATATTATTCTTCTGCATTCCCATATGTCCCGCAGATCTTCTCAACAAAGGACTAAACTTTCATTTTGATAAAATCATCTTTACGGCAGTTATCGTGCGAACGGACAGACAGACAGACAGAATGAACAAAGTCATAAACACTCTACAACTATGTTGTAAAATGCTAAGGGGAAGGTGGACGTTGAAATGAGCAAAAATCGACTAAAAAAAGTTTTTTTTTTCTAATATATAACATTATTTTACACATTTAACCTTTTGCTTACGCATGGGCAGAAGGTGCAATGTTTCTGTCGCCGATTTCCATAGACGCCAATGCCTGCACAGGGGGGTCGAACTGTTTGGGATTGGGTATGTAAAATACCTGTCTTTTTGGGAGGTTCTTCGTTTGAGATGGACGCTGTTCCACCCATAAGCCAAAGATTAAATGCATTTGTTTTTCGAAACGGAATTTTCAAAGGTTTTACATTTTTAAAATGCTCCGTGCGTCTTAATTTTTGGTTGAGATGCATGAAATTTGGCAAGAAGACACCTTCATACTTTTTGATGAAACTGGGTATGCATTTTATAATTGAACTGTATTAAGGTAATTAAAAGTGAATAAGAACCTAATTAAATGATAAAAATTAAGTTTTAATGCAGAAAAATATTTTTAAAAAATTAACTTTCTAAGGGATTTAAAAATGAATACCCAAATGTGTTCATAATGTGTTTTTGAGTGATCATAATGTAAAATGAATCAAAAATATGAACAAATGGCACGCAAGGAGCATTTTCAAATTTCCGTTAAAAAAATTAAATTTAAAGAAAAAATACGAAATTTAAACAAAATTGAAAAAAATTTAATGGCATCTTATATAGTAATATTAAGAGGAATATTTGTACAAATGTGCGTGTTTCTAAGTCAATAAATAAGTAAAAAAAATTCCAACGTCCACCGTCCCCTTAAAAAAGCTCTTCAAAGACAAAAAAAATTTGAAAATTATCAGTTATTATTTCTTCAAACTAACAGCGATTCAACACAACATAACCTTAACCTATTGTTGCCAATGACCTGAACACAAGACATTTCAAGCGCCAAAATAAAATCTCTAATGTAGCACATTTCTTAAATTTATATTTTATCTGCCCGTCTTATCTAACCAGGAGAAAAATATAAAACGAGCATTTATTTTTGAATCAAGAAAATTCTTCGATGAAACATTCTTAACTTTCCGCTGTACAGTGGATAAGCTGTCCAATTAAAATAAAATTGATTATGGGTGCTCAATTTATCAGCAACTAATGTCCATGTAAGAAATGTGGAATTAATCCAAGCACACAAGTGAAGGTTAATCACCAAGCATTTTGTGTTGTAACTGATATCTCTCAATGTTACTTTCGTAATATGTTCCAATAAAAAATTTCACCATCGTGTCTTGATGTTCAAAATATGTAATAAAGATAGTATTTTCTAATTATTTATTAACTTTGATCTATCTATAATATATGTGTTTCAACACTTGGCAACTATGATGTCCGTATCCCTATCTGTGTGGTGTAATATCATAAATTTGCAATTTGGGGGAAGTATCGCCATGTTGGCGATATTCGAGATATTATAAGGATATATTTATGTGATACGCCCATATTGAGCCAGAAGATAACCATGGCGAGATTTATCAGGATATATTCGGGACATGGCCATACTGTTTTAATGTCTGTTGTTAAGAAATATTTAAAGGCAACAGCGCAGTACTTCAAAATTTCAAAAGAAATAAAAAAACAGTAAAGATCACGATATTATATATTTTTACTTTCCCTGCAATACTTGGTAATGTATCGAGAAAGTATTGGAATCATGTCGAAAATCGCAACTCGAGTTTTCGACGGATCTACACGTTTCGAGACTTCTAAATACGAAAAAACTATTTTTAGCGTGACGTCTGTGTGTGTGTCTGTGTGTCTGTGTGTCTGTGTGTCTGTGTGTATGTATGTGTATCTGTCTGTGTGTCTGTGTGTCTGTCTGTCTGTGCAGATTTTGTATCCACTCTAACTAAAAAACTAATAGACCGAATTTCACAAAATTTGGTAGGTAAGTGACTTGTGAGCGAATCTGGTGATGAATAGTTTTGGGTACGATTCGGGTTAAAAGAACCCGCCTTTTTTACGAAATGGCCCACAAAAGCCTGTATCCACTCTAGCTAAAAAACTAATGGACTGAATTTCACAAAATTCGGCAGATAAGTCGCTTGTGGGTCACTCTGGTGCTGATTAGATTTTGGTACGATTGGAAAAAAAATAATCTGCCTTTTCTTGCAAATTAACCTTGCCTTTTCTTCCCACAAAAATCGTTAAAATCTAAAATAAATAACTACGTATCCTCAACTATATCCATTAAATGCTTGTTTTATACGTAATGTTTAACGAAGAAAAAAATAAGACCAACTCCATTACACTAGGACTAGCCGTTCTCGAGATATTTCAATTTTTTCGTATTTTTTCTACGCCACTTTGAAAGTAAGTTCAGTTATCAAATGAAAACAAAAATTGAAATAAAAGTGAATTAAATTTAATTAAAATAAAGAGAACGTGGATATAAGTCTACAGGGAAAGTCATGTGCTGCCCACATCAGATTTTTATATATTTCTTTTATATTTTAACATGTTACCAAAGAGTTTTGTTCAGCTGCATTACAGATAAATGAATATTCAGAACAAATTGTATAGTATAAACTAAATATTTGAAGTATTTTTGATGTAACTAATAACACTTGGCATTATTTTCGTTATAAGCCTTGAAAATATCGCGTCTTAAAATATCAAAAGTGCATTCAAGATATAGGTAATTTCCAATTTTTTATTAACTTTGAAAAATCAATATTTGGACAGCTTGATTGTTGTAATGACATACAATTTTAGCATTAATAATCTCAGAGAAATTTTAAAGAGTCACTTTTTATAATCCAAATATAAAAATTCTGGCGAGGGCAGCACATGGCTTTCCCTCCAGACTTATATCCATGTTCTCTTTATTTAAATTAATTTTAATTCACTTTTAATTGAATGTCTGTTTTCATTTGGTAACTGGACTTATTTTCAAAGGTGACGTAGAGAAAATTCGAAAACAGTAAAATATCTCGAGAACGGCTAGTCCTAGTATAATGCGGTGGGTCTTATTCGTTTCTTTGTAAAAAAATACGTATAAAAACAATTTAATGGATATATTTGAGTACACGTAGCTTTTTATTTCAGCTTTTGACGATTTTGGACCATTTCGAAAAACAAGGTAGGTTATATTTTTTTAATCGTACCAATCAGCACCAGGGTGATCCACAAGCGACTTATCTACCGAATTTTGTGAAATTCGGTCCATTAGTTTTTTAGCTAATACACGGTTTTGCGTTCCATTTCGCAAAAAAATGCGGGTGCTTTTATCCCGAATCGTACCCAAAACTAATCAGCGCCAGATTCGCCCATAAGGAACTTAACTACCAAATTTTATGAAATTCTTTCCATTAGTTATTTAGTTAGAGTGGATACAAAATCTGCACCGACAGATAGACTCACACACACAGATGTCACGATAAACATAGTTTTTTCGTATTCTAGAGGTCTCGAAACGCGTAGATCCGTCGAAAACTCGAGTTGTGATTTTCGGCATGATTCCAATACTTTCCCTATACCATTACTATGTATTGCAGGGAAAGTAAAAATCTGATGTGGGCAGCACATGATTTTCTCTGCAAACTTATATCCACGTTCTATTTATTTCAATTAAATTTAATTCACTTTTAATTTAATTTTCGTTCTCATTTGATAACTGGACTTATTTTCAAAGGTGGCGTGAAAAAATACGAAAAAAAACTAATATATCTCGAGAACGGCTAGTCCTAATGTAATGGGGTTGGTCTTATTCTTTTCTTCGTTAAAAATTACGCATTAAACAAGCATTTGATGGATATATTTGAGCATACGTAGCTTTTTATTTCAGATTTTGATAATTTCTGCGGGCCATTCTGCAAAAAAAGGCAGGTTATTTTTTTCTGAATCGTACCAAAATCTAATCAGCACCAGGGTGATCTATACGTGACTCATCTACCGAATTTTGTGAAATTCGGTCCATTAGTTTTTCAGCTACAGTGGATACAAGCTTTTGCGGGCCATTTCACAAAAAAGGCGGGTTCTTTTATTCCGAATCGTACCCAAAACTAATCAGCACCAGCCCCGGCTACAAGTGACTTACCTACAAAATTTTGTGAAATTCGGTCCATTAGTTTTTTAGTTAGAGTGGATACAAAATCTGCAAAGACAGACAGACACACAGACAGATATACACACATACATACATCATACATACATACATACATACAGACAGACAGACACACAGAAAGGCATGCACACACACAGACGTCACGCTAAAAATGGTTTTTTCGTATTCTAGAGGTCTCGAAACGTGTAGATCCGTCGGAAACTCGAGTTGTGATTTTCGGCATGATTCCAATCCTTTCCCTATACCATTACCATGCATTGCAGGGAAAGTAAAAATCTGATGTGGGCTACACATGACTTTCCCTGCTGACTCATATTCATGTTCTCTTCATTTCTTTAATAATTCATTAAATTGAGTTCAATTGCACAAAATAACACTAAATTTACATTTCTAATTCATTTTTTGTTTTTATTTGGTAATTGGACGTTTTTCCGAAATCGGCGTAACAAAATGGGAGAAATCTCAAATATCTTGAAAACGGTTAGTTCTAAAGTATAATTGAGTGCGTTATATCCTTTTCCTCGTCAGAAATTGCGTATAAAATAAGAATTTAATTGATACATGTGAGCATACACTACTTAGTCTTTTTTTTTTAGATTTTGGCAATTTTAGCGGGTCATTTCGTTCAAAAAATGACCAGTTGTTCTTTTCCGAATCATACCAAAATCTAGTCAGCACCAGAGTGTCCCAAAGGCAATTTATCTACCAAATTTTGTGAAATTTGTTCGATTAGTATTTTAGCTAAAATGGATACATGAAATTTTAATAAAAAAAATTTGGACAAAATATGTTCGGTAGTTTTTTAAATAAAAATTAAAATAATAATTACACCCATATCATATGAAGAGATCACGTGATCCACTTAATAAAATATGGCATCCATCTTGAGTCAAAATCGTGATTTTTAAAGATCTTTTTAATTTATATTTAGTCTTGCATCCGTCCTAAAACCGATTTATTTTTTATTTTTACTTTCCCTGCAATACATGGTAATGTATAGGGAAAGATTAGAATCATGCCAAAAATCGCAACTTGTGTTTTCGACGGATCTGCACGTTTTGAAACCTCTAGAATACGAAAAAACTACTTTTAGCGTAACGACTAAATTGGGTGGCACTATCCTGGCAGTCCAAATAGATACCTTACACTTTAAGGTAGGTCGGACGGTCTAAGTCGAAAGGAAGACCCCGATGACACTGCACTAACCTGCAGTATTAGTTTGTTTGGCCGCTATTCTAAAGAATCTTGGTGTTCCAATTCAAAATGTAAACGGAGATCTTCGTTCACCGCTCTTCCAATAAAACTATTGGGACATAGCTGAATGCTCTTATCATTGAAGAGGCCTTTGCAATTCTTAAAAATCTGATGTGGGCAGCACATGACTTTCCCTGCAGACTTATATCCACGTTCTCTTTATTTTAATTAAATTTAATTCACTTTTAATTTAATTTTCGTGCTCATTTGGTAACTGGACTTATTTTCAAAGGTAGCGTAGAGAAAATACAAAAAAACTAAAATATCTCGAGAACGGCTAGTCTGTGTGTAGTGGAGTTGGTCTTTTTTTTCTTCGTTAAAAATTATGTGTAAAACAAGTATTTAATGGATATATTTGAGCATACGTAGTTTTTATTTTAAATTTTGACCGATTTTTGTAGGCCATTTCTCAAGAAAAGGCAGGTTACTTTTTTCCGAATCGTACCAAAATCTAATCAGCACCAGGGTGACCTACAAGTGACTTATTTACTAAATTTTGTGAAATTCGGTCCATTAGTTTTTCAGCTAGAGTGGAAACAGACAATTTTTGCGGCCATTTTTCAAAAAAAGGCGGGTTCTTTTATCCTAAATCGTACCCAAAACTAATCAGCACCAGATTTGCCCACAAGTGACTTACCTACTAAATTTTATGAAATTCGGTCAATTACTTTTTCGGTTAGAGTGGATGCAAAATCTGCACAGACAGACAGACACACACACACACACACACAGGCACACACACACACACACACAGGCACACACACACACACACACAGGCACACACACACACACAGGCACACACACACAGAGACACACACACAGCGAGACACACACACACTCACACACACACACACACACACACACACACAGACACACGCACAGACACACACAGAGACACACACACAGACGTCAAGCAAAAAATGGTTTTATCGTATTCTAGAGGTGTCGAAACGTGTAGATCCGTCGAAAACTCGAGTTGTGATTTTCGGTATGATTTCAATACTTTCCCTATACATTATCATGTATTGCAGGGTAAGTAAAAATTAAATTTTATTTATTTTATTTAACAATATACATTATTTAGCATCAGAAATCGTCGTTTTAATCAAAAATTGGCTCCATTAGGTTCTGTTCGTAGTCAATAGTATAAATTCACACATGTTCGTAGTAACCGACGGGACTTCTAGGGTGTTTGGAAACGTTTTGACTCCCTCCATTTTGTCCGCCTTTTTCCGTCACAGAAATCGAAAATCCGGTCCCGTTAAGATCTGTCCTGTAGTTGATACTCTAAATATGCGAAGATTCAACCTTCTACCCCACCGTGTGGCTTTTGGGTCGTTTTGAAAGAATTTATCAAAAACCCCATTTTCTCCGTCACCCAACTGGAAGGGGGCAAAATTCGACTCCGTTAGGTTCCGTACCCGTCGTCAGCTTTTAAAGAATTGGAAAAGACAATTATTATATAGATTGACAATTATTATGTAGTCGTTATACAAGTATTATGTAGATTGATAATTTTTAATTGGTTTGAAAGTTTATAAATGGCAAGAATAAGATATGGTCATATTGAATATAGAATATTCCTTACATAGAATATTTCTTGACCATAAAAATTAAAAAAACATAATAAAGGTCAAATATCGTATTGAAATTATACATATTGGATAACATGAGGAAAGATTAATTCAATAGCTGAACGTGATACTACACAGAATGGTTTAAATAAAAGATCTTTGGAAATAATGCTTTGATAAATTTTATGTATCATAATACAGACTGTTTCAAATGAATTGCACAACTGAATATGTTATGAACGACTGGTCCCAGACCAATGGTTCCAAATTAACAAAGTATGCTTTAAGTAAGATAGATTTGCAGAACACTACAGTTTTAATCATATGACGCGTTTTAACAAAATAGTAGAATATTGTTAAGAAGTACCCTCTGGATTCGTGGGGTGCGCACTCAGGATACAAGATTGAGTCCAACATTTCTGGATAACTAACACGATTATTCACAAGCACAGCGTAAACAGGAACAGTATACAGTAGAACAACACTTAAACCCTGCATTTCACAAAACAGAAAATAGTATTCTCGATACAACGACGTATTTCATTTCACAAAACAGCAGCTACTATGTTTAAAATATTAGCGTATGCCACAGTTCAATGCAGCTCGTTGTTGTTGTTGAGATCCAGACCGTCCGACCTACCAGAAATGTGTAAGGTAACCGTTTGGACGGGAACCGCCACCCAATTTAGACCGAAACCCAGTGGGGGAGGCATCCACAGAGACCGTACCCTCCTTCCCCTACCACCAACTTCTCGGAAGGACTTACGGACCCACGTGTTTAACGCGATCGTACTCCGCTTGAACACGGTGGCAGTTGTGGCAGCGTCAATGTAGCTCGTGTCACATAAAATGCTCTCCAATTGAGTGATGACTCTTTTTATAGTCTATTGAAACTTCTAGAAATCTCTCACATGTCATAGAATATTCGTTGTTTTAAAATAGGTCTCGAACAGTCGCCAAATTTCCCCAAATTGACAATAAATCGCCAAATCTGGCAACCCCTTTGACCTTCATATGGCAACCCTAGATTTAAATCACAGGGAAGGTTGTCTGTAAGAGTGTTTCGTCCGTCTGGTTTTCAAAACAGACTCCAGTGAAAGCGCTTAACAAGTTCGCAACAATATTTAACTTTTTATAAAGGTTCTCTATAAAGGAAGCCCCAATTAGCAAATGATTCCTTATTTATTTGGATAGATATTTTGAAAAAAAAATTTCATTTTTCTAACATGCGAAATTAACTTAAATATAACTTATATAAATTAACTTAAAATATTGCCGAAGTTATAAGACTTAAACCACTTTGACTCGATCAAAAAACGAGGCGAAATCATAGATTTCTGAGATTGTGCAAAAATTGAATTTTATTAAATAAAATTTCCGTACGAAAACTTATGTACATACCAATCTTCAGCAAAAGTTTTATACAGTCCACATCTTCATTGATAGAACTTTAGAAATGCTAAGTAAAATATTATAATACTTTCGTGAAATAAAAACTTCGCTAGACGCAGCAATCAAGGTTGCACAAAAGTATCAACCGGTTTCAATAGCAAAAAATAACCTTCTTTGTCATAATAAATGATATTGAGCACATGTAAAAACAGAGACAATAACGCAAATGAAAAATAGCCGTGGCTCACGGCCCAGTTAGGTTTTCATTGACAAAAGAAAATTCAAAAATATGAAAGGAAAAACAAATGGGTTATATAAATATAATACATTGAATTTTTTTTAACATAACATTAATTTAACACAAGATTAACTTAAGAATTAAATAGATTCTGCGTAGAATGATTTACATAGATCTTCAGGTTATACTTTGACAGATTATACTTTGACAGTTACACCTTGATCACTACAGATTATACTTTGACAGATTATACTTTGCAGTTATACCTTTATCACTTCATATTATACTTTGACAATTTTATGTAGAATCTATAATAATGAAGAAAGATGCCTGCTTGACTATGTGTTTGCGTAGCTGAAAATCTAAGCAACTCAAAGCCATGAAAAGTGGTACAGGGGCACCACGACTCTCGAAAGGAAACACCTCGTCAAGATTTTTTTAAATTCGAATTAGGTTTTTAGTTATTAAATGTTGAAGCGCCATTTTCAGCGATTTTCACACAAAGCGGTTCCTAAGCGTTCGAAAATATTATCACAGAATTTTTATTTTGATACCATCTAAGATATCGAAAAATTATGTTTCAAAAAAACTTTAAACGAAATCCGTACTATCAATAGACGGAGTTTCATGAATTTTTTAAAAATATATACTTTTGTTGTTATCGATTTTAAAATCCCGATGTAGAAAACACACTACTCTGAATTATGTACACACTTATCCGAATTATATACACACTGCTCCTAAAAAAAAATTATGTTTCTAGACTCATGTATTCATTAATTATGATTTTATGGGGTATTCATCTATCTCTACAAGTCACATTTTATCGCGGTAGTCATATAGAATATTCTCCAGACTCACGCATGTGACGTCACTCCCATTTTCAGAAACTAAGAAGTAGAACATGCTGCTACATATTATTATAAACGCGTAATGTATTCCATCTCTGGCGTCTTTTCTTTCAGCTCTTTCGAAGACCTAAAGAAAAAACACCATGACGTGAGTAGTCCATGACGTGAACATGACGTGAACGTAGGGTTTCCGGAATTTCAAAATTCATGAGAGGCTGTCAGATTTGGCGATTTATCACCAATTTGGCGACATTTTGGAGACTTCTGGAATCGAGAAAGACCTCTAAATAACCAATTCAACGTGATATTTGAAAATCCCAGAAATTTCTACGGTGAAAGCCTATAAAAAGGAGTCATTACTCCGTTGGAGTTCAGTTGAGCGTTGACGTGATACGAGTTACATTGGACTGCGATTTTCATGAATGTTTTGAGAATAGTAGCTGCTGTTTTGTGAAATTACTCTCGTCAATATTTTAAGAATAATATCAGTTATTTTGGGAAATTAGTAGAGCATTTAAGCGTTGTTTGACTGTATATTGTTCCCGTTTACGTTGTGCTTGTGAATAAACGTGTTAGATATCCAGAAATTTGGACTCATTCTTGTATCCTACTTGCACATCCACGATTCCAGAGGATACGCTGTAGCAATATATAAGACGTGGTATAATGTGCAATCACTTTTATTCTTTGCACACTGGTATTCAAAGCAGACGATTTTTTTTATTTAACGTATTTTCATTTAGAAAACGTTCTGATTATTGATTTTAAGCAAGTTCATCATCCTCCAATTGCATGGGCCCCTCGTGCTTATTTTGGACATATCAATGGAGTAGTTTATTTAGGGTTGATCAAAGGAGATTATTTAGAGCACATCAAAATACTTTATTTCGCTCATATTACGGCCGAGCAAAGCCTGGGAGGCTCAGTTAGGGCGAATCAAAGAAGCTCATTTACGGCGAATCAAAGAAACTTGTTTAGGGCGTATTGCACTCATTCAGAATTCGAAAGACGTGTTTAGGACATATAAAAGGATTTTTTGTAGAGCGCAACACATGAGCTTATGTAGATCATATCAAAAGAGATTATTTAGAGCGTTTAAAAATAGTTTATATAGGGCGTATCAAAGGAACTTTTTAGACTATATTGCGCTTGCGCAGAAGGGAAACTCGCATTTATGGCATAATACGCAGTCGTATCAAGACGTAGCTATGAATGCGATCAGTGCCGAGCTCAAGGCTTATTAAGCTTCTACGTGGCGGCTGCTTCGGTACTTATTTCGGGCGTATTACGCCCGTTTAATGGGCTGGACGCAGCCGCACATGTGGACAATTACGCCTTTGAAAATTGAATGAATGAATTCATTTAATTTCTGCTTTAACTCCCTGGCTACTCCTGGTACATTTTTAATAATGTAATAAGTTACTTTTTATATTAACGCAATAATTATATTTTATATTAATGCAAGATCAACTTAAAAATTGAAAGTAATTCTGCAGAAAATAATTTAAACAAAAGATCTTTAGAGATAATATTTTGAAAATTCTATGTTAAATAAAATTAAATGTAATAAATTACTTTCTTTAACAAGACATTAATTTAATATACAACATGAATAACTTAACAAGTAAAGATTTAAATAATCTTTTAATTACTTGTTTAGTTAGATCTTTACCATTAAAGATTTAAATAAACAAGTAATTCAGCGCAGAAGAATTTAAATAAAAGATCTTCTGTTATAATACTTGAGTAATTTTATGCACCACAATATAATTCAGTATTTTCTTTACCACAGTATTAATTACTTAAACTCATTTAATAGCATATTACCTAACTAACTTAATTCCAAATTATTGCTAACTTTCTAGTACATTACGCAAATGAAAATATATATTTCCCAGTTTTTTCTTCTGAGACAAAACAAAGATGAATACTTATTTTCAAATGAAGACTTTAATTCAAAGGAACTTTCTTAACTTATCTAACTCAATAATGGATAAACTATTCAGTAAAACTGAAATTGATTGTGGAACTGCAAATAGTTAAGCTACTAATGCGCCTTAAGAAACGTGAAATTCATCGGTAGAATCCAAACAAAGATTAAGAACTAAACATTTGTAGCCAGAACAGGCTGTTGCCAATAACAATTGACAATATATTTTCAATATGGATTAATAATATCTTAATAATGGCTTTAAAATGTGGCTAAATAATCGCACCATGAGAGAAATAGAAAAAAAGTGTTTATGTTCATCAAAAATTTTATTCAATAAAACTGTGAGACTAGGAATCACGTAGACAGTTTTATATGTGGATTTCTGATATCTAGCAGGTAGCAAGTTGTATGTCAATATCCGAAGACAACCAGTAGGTATGTGCAAGTCAGCTTTTAAAAGGTCATAACCATTGTGATAATAATAACTTACCTGGTCTCACATGTTCAATCTCCTCATTGAAAATATGTGCTAATTAATACTGTTTAATGAATAGAATTAATTTAATAATGAATAGAATATTTTTAATAAATAATGTTCTTTTAAAGTTAAAATGGGTGCAGTTAATTGTGAGTAGTATTATGTTAATATACAGGGTGGTCGTAAACTGTTTTGACAAAATAAGAGGGGTGATAGTACCCAACAAGATGCACAATATTTACTACGGAACCTAAGGTAGCATCCCCCTCTGGTTGTCAGAAAAGTATAACTTCGAAACACGTCCAACAAGCGTAAGTCATGAGCCATGTGGTTGTTGCATGATGGAGCTACAGCATACTTTTCCAGTGCGGTCCGACTTGAATGCCACATATCCCGGACGGTGGATTGGACGTAGTGGACCTGTGGCTTGGCCTCCACGCTCACCGGACCTCAACCCACTGGATTTATTCTTCTGGAGGCACATAAAATCACGAGACGCCTATGGGCTCCGTAAAAAATCTCGCCGCGAGAATCGTTGTTGCAGCGAGCAGGATAAACACGACACCAGGTGTCTTCGAGAGGGCGCGCCAGTCGTTCATTCGCCGTTGTGAATTGTGTAACGGCACTCTTGGTCGTCACTTTGAGCATCTACTTTGAGTCTTTCTCTTGTGTAAATATATAGGATTGTACAACATATGATTACATTAATTCTCCTTATTTTCACTGCTCAACTTTAACTTTACACTTTTCTGACACTCAGAGTGGAATGCGACCCTGGGTTCTATAGTAAATATTGTTCCTCTTGATAGGTACTATCACCCCTCGTATTTTGTCAAAACAGTTTACGAACAACCTGTATTCTATTCCAGGGACTCGAACTAAAAACTTTATGGTGGGTTTGTAATGCGGCACAATGCAATGTTATACGATACGATTATACTCGCAACGACCACGTTAATTATGTGTAATTTAATAATTCTAAAATCCAAATTTAAGTTCCTCTATAAAAATGTGCACCACAAGTACATGGTAAACTTATATGCTTTATAATAAATAGGCAAATCACCGTTAAATATATTGTATGTATGTTGATTGTACAGCTGTTGATTGTACGTCTTAGATGCTAATAAGCATGTAAAAAATACAAGAAATTCATCCAAGTATGCAAAGATTAAATGTGAAATATTTTCTGTTACAACAAGTAACTCTTGATGTTATATACTCAGTATATCACGAAAATAAATTACACTGTCGTGTCTTAAGATTCAAAAACTATATTTAAGATAATTGCATTATCCAACCATTAATTAAACTCGAACTATCGCTATTTTCCACTGCTTGATTATAGTAAATAAATATGATGCCACTACTAAAAATATCTAGGCGATTTTACGGAGATCCATTTTATCAGACAGAAGTAATATATCTCATGATAACACTACTTCATGGTAAAAAACTGCCGATCAAGTACACAAAACAAGAACCTAATTTCAGAACAGAGTTCAAAATGTTTTAGCGAAACTAGAGCTGTACATTTAGTTCTAGTCATAACCATTCACGTAATCACACAAAGCCCTTTCTTGTACGTAGTTATTTAAAAACAAGAAAGATCAATCATGCATAAACCATTGATTATAAAAAAACTTTCCAACTGCAATGCAATTTCATTTAAACATCCCTAAAATGCGATACATTCAGCCGTAATATTTTTGAAATTATCACAATACCACAATAATTAATTATATTTGAAAACTTCATCGAAAAAATGAACTTTATTCAAATGCCATCATTGAAATATAAATCGCCTGGCTCTCTATGTAAAATCAGTAAATATTTCATTCAAACACTATTAATCCATTCCTTTCATTCATCACAATACTACAATAATTTATTTTACTCAAAAACTTAAAACCACGGAGAGAAAAGTAATTTAATTCTATGCTTAAAACTTCATCCGGAAAATCTGATATACATACGTCTGCATCTCTAAGTAAAATCAATGAATGTTTCATTCCTATCAGCTATATTGCAGACTCCAGTGCAAAATAATATTTCGTTAAAGAAATTTAGCAATTCTTATACAACTCATCTTACAGGTTGATGTGTTTACATTCTCCAGAAGTGAAAATTAAACTTCGTTGTAGAAATAATCAAAGTTTGCTGATCACGTGCACTCAAATATATTATAATGGCGTTGTTTCAGAATATAGATGCACAGAAATTAAGCAAAAATAAAGCGGTTTTAGGACGGATACAGCACTAAATATAAAAAAAAAGAACTTTAAAAATCACGATTTTGACACAAGGTGGATGCCATATTTTATTTTGAAGTGGGTCACGTGATCTCTTCATATAATAAGTGCGTAATTATCATTTTAATTTTTATTTAAAAACTACCGAATATATTATGGCGATTTTTTTCATAATTTTTATAGGATAATTTTAATATTTCTTAAAATTTTCGAAGCAAAGTGTGAATTTTAAATTCGCTTAAAAATCCTATAGAGTATATGTCCCACAGACCTTCTGAACGACATACTAAAATTTCATTTTGCAAAAGTCATTTTTACGGCAGTTATCGTGCGAACGGACATACAGACAGAATGAACCAAGTCATAAATACTTTTCAACTATGTTGTAAAGTGTTAAAAATTACTAAGTGTCAACATAAGTCCATTTGATAGCAGCGAAATTGGGCTATAAAGAACTTTCATTTGCATTTCTCATTTAATATCGAACTTTTATAATTTGCAGGCAAAGCCGTACGTTGAACACATTTTTTTTAATTTTATTTCTGTACTTAATTTCTTTTTATTTCTTGCTGTTAACAGCATATTTAATAGATAATAAAGATATACATGTTTTTATTTAGGAAAAGCAAACCGAGCTTTTGACTTTTTATCTTTCACTTAGCGGATGCAAAATTCCAGCAGTTATAATCTTTTTGATTAAACCGACTTTCATTTTGAGAATTTTGTTAGAATTAGAAGGTTAGATTAGAATTTTTTCATTTACGTGCTTTTAATCTCATATTAAAATACTTTTCTTTTTATCACACATATTTTTATTATGCTAGCAATTATATTTTATTCCTTTTAAGATATCCTTCTACAGATAGTTCTTTGAAGGCATTGTAATGAAAACTATATTATACAAATTAGTAATGCCAAATTATGTAATTTAATTACAATGATTATTATTTCTAGATATATAGTGCTCCTTGTAGCAAAGTAATTTTTCTAATATCTTGAGAATAATACGTGATAGCTATTAAACAACGATGTTTATATTTATAGTTAAAAGTATCTGGAAACCCCTTTCACATTTAATAATAATGAATATTATATAATTTTTAAAGATATTTTCTAAATTTTACATCCAGCACTTACAATATCTCAGAAGCGGTAAATGCTATTATTCTACATAAGGTATCACCTCGAAAATCCTTAAGATTCTCACATTTATTGATCGTAAAAATTATGCGAAATTTCATTCGATTTGTTCAATCTGTTTGGGATATATATCGTTACACGTAGAAACCATCATAAATTTAAAATATATCGAGAATGGCTCCTGGTATCAATTTATTTCTGCCTGAAAGTACTAACAAAGTCAACAAATACTCATTGAAAAGTGCTGAATTGGGAAGACCAAAACTAGTTAGCAAAATTTTCAGAATATAATTTTTTGTGGTTAAGACATATGGTGAAAAATAATTTCAAATAGTTATAGAATAAAGCTTTCTACGTGATATGGTACTTCCATTGTAAGTTCAATTTTGGTTATGAAAGGGGTGAATCATTTTGTCGTTGGATTTATTCATGCTCCAACCAACCCAACTAACGGAGTAGTCGGTTAGTTGGCGTAAGAAAAATTTAGATTTTGAAAGATATAAATGCATTTGGTCGTAATGTTAATTTGATCGTATTGAAATTGAAATAGCAGGGGGTGGGTCATTCCAGTGGTTAAGGCGCGAAGATTGCACTCGGACAACCCAACGTTGATTCCTGGCTCTGCCCAAACTCTCCCCGTCACGATGAATGAGGTCATATGAAATATGTGGGTCCGTAAATCCTTCCGAGAGGTTCGAGGTAAAGGAAGGAGGGGTACGGACCCTAAGGATGCCGTCTCCACTGGGTTTCAGCCTAAATTGGGCGGCACTGTCTCGACCGTCCAAACAGATCCCTTACACCTATGGGTAGGTCGGACGGTCTGGGTTGAAAAAGAAAGAGATGAAATTCAAATAGATAAAATCATTTTTGTTTGTTTTAAGTATTTTTTCTGTTATTTCTCTACAAAAGTCACATTGTAAAAAGGAAATATATATATAAAAGAGAACTAGAAATATTTAAATGTTAATACCTTTCTATAGTAAAAGGTATTAAAGTAAAAATGAAATTTTACGGTGTTATTTGAATCACATTGTATAATTTATTTTAATTTTTGTCTGCATATTACTTTAAATTCAACAAAAGTATGTTTATTAATTAAGTATATGTATTAATTAAACATCTCTATATTTTCAAACACTACATTCCTGAAACTCAGCAATCTTCTTACATCCATAAATCGAAATAATAGCACCAAATTTCAATCGAACGGCTCGATTTATTTGAGATATCTTGTCCACAAACGTAGTACAAATTACAGATTTACATATCATTGAAAATTTAATAATTTTTATTTTACGACGCTTAAAACATTTAGATCCTTTGAAACACGACAGCCCCCCCACTCCCCATATTTTTATTACTTGTAGTACAAATTCGGATAAAAGTGCTCAAATTTTTTCGTTTCCATAATGCTTATAACCAGTTAGTGTAAAGAACAGACAAGAAAGATCAATCATGTATAAGGCATCGATTATAAAACACTTTCCAGCTGAAATACATATTTATTTATTTCAACTAGAATAATTTATTTTACTTGAAAACTTAAAACTTCATCGAAAAAAAATGAACTTTATTCAAATGACTTCATCAAAATAAAAATTGCCTCGCTCTCTATGTAAAAGCAGTGAAAATTTCAATCATACACTTTTATTCCAGACTCGAGAGTTAATTTTGTTTGAAAAAATTTCTGTTATACAACTCATTTGACAATCATTTGTTTACATTCTACATCCATTAAAATTAGACTTCGATGTAGAAATGATCAAAGTTTGGTGATAATTTAACTCAAAAATATTATAACTTTATTGGCACAGTATATAGTTGTACAGAAAATGGGCAAAAATAAAGCAATTTTAGAACGGATACAACACTAAATATAAATTAAAAAGAACTTTAAAAATCACAAATTTGACAGAAGATGGATGCCCTATTTTATTTTGAAGTGAGTCACGTAATCTCTTCATATAATATAGGTGTAATTATCATTTTAATTTTTATTTAAAAAACTACCGAATATATTATGCTGAAATTTTTTTCATATTATTTATGGGATAATTTTAATATTTCCTAAAACTTTCGAAGCAAATTGTGAATTTTAAACTCGCTTGAAAAATTTTTGAAAAATTAGGTCCCATAAGGTTCAGTGTATTTCACATTTTCAATCCGGGTTCAATCCAAAACTAATTGGGGGATATTATTCATTTATATTCCCATAGGTCCCACAGACCGCCTGAACAACATACTAAAATTTCATTTTGTAAAGTCATTTTTACGGCAGTTATCGTGATAACGGGCAGACAGACAGAATGAACAAAGTCATAAACACTTTTCAACTACTATGTTGTAAAGTGTTAAAAAATTCAGTAGGTAGAAGAATCATTTATCTTTATTTAATAAAATGAATATTTTGGCACATGTCTCTTTTCTTATGTGGCAAAATAAAAATAAAATCTGATGGGTAGAGCACATGATTTTCTTCACATAACTAACTGACTTTACTTCTTTCAATGCAAAATAATGATGTACAGCCTCAACGAAATAGTTTTATTGTTGAAAACTGCATTAGCGTTTGTCGCTTTTCTAGATGACAACTCACAAAGGTATTAAGTGTTAAATGAGCTTATAGTTTGCTCAAATAAATTTGACAATTGGAAATATTTCTATCATCTGTTAAGCAATATTGTCCATATATAAAAATATGTTAATTATTAATTTATCAAATTGGGATCATTTTCGTAGCTTTGGTGTCATTTTTACCACTTTGGCGACATTTTCACCAATTTTGTATCATTTTCAAAAAGTTGATAACTTGGCGATATTTCACCTAATATATCTCCAAGTGTTACATATTTGACGATACTTGCTATACTTTTCAATTTAATGTATTTTTTTTATATCTTTATTTTAAAACCGTGCAAAGTCTAGAAAACGGATCGAACTAGCAATTTATGTCATTCGTCTTATAATAAACAGGAAAGATCAATCATGCTTAAAGCATTGATTATGAAACACTTTCCAACTTCAATGCAATTTTATTTAAACATGTCTAAAATGCAAAACATTCCTCGGTAATATTGTAAAACTTATCACAATACTACATTAATTATATTTGAAAATTTAAACCTTCATCGAAAAAAAAAGGAACTTCATTCAAATGACGGCATTGAAATAAAAATTGCCTGGTTTAAACATCTCTAAAATGTGATACATTCCTCAGTAATAATTTTAGAATTATCATAATACTACGATAATTTATTATATTTGAAAAGTTCATTGAAAACAACTGAAATTCATTCAAATGACATCATAGAAAAAATAACACGCCTGAGCTCTCTCTATAAAAGCAGCATTTCATTCATAAATATTTTCCTATTCATGTCATTCATCACAATACTATAATAATTTATTTTATTTAAAAATTAAGACCATGGAGCTACAAGTAATTAAACTCTATGCGTAAAACTTCATCGAAAAAAAATCGTCCTTCTCTTTGTAAAATCAATGAATGTTTCATTCATATCAGCTCTGTAGACTCCATGAGCTAAATCATTTTGTGTTAAAGAAATACAGCAATTCTAATACAACTCATTCTACATATTTTGCTGTTTACATTTTACATAAGTGAAAAATATGCTTCGTTGTAGAAATAATCAAATTTGGATGAGCATTTAAACTCAAATATATTGTAATTGCTTTGTCTCAGTACATAGATGCACAGAATTTAGGCGAAAATAAAGTGGTTTTAGGACGGATACAACACTCAATAAGAATTAAAAAGAACTTTAAAAATCCTGATTTTGAGACACGATGGATGCCATAATCATTTTGAAGTGGGTCGCGTGATCTTTTCATATCATGGTCACGTGATCGCTTCATATAAGTGGTGTTATTATTGTTTTAATTTGTATTTAAAAAACTACTGAATATATTTCGCTGAATTTTTTTTATATATCTTATGGAACAATTTGAATATTACCTAACATTTTCGAAACAATTTTTGAATTTTAAATCCGCTTAAAAAATGTTTGAAAAATTAGGTCCCATAGGGCTCAATGTATTTCATTTTTTCAACCCGAGTTCAATCCAAAACTAATTGGGTGCTATTATTCATTTATATTCTCATAGGTCCTACAGACCATCTGAACAACATACTAAAATTTCATTTTGATTAAGTCATTTTTACGGCAGTTATCGTGCTAACGGACAGGCAGACAGACAAACAGACAGACAGAATGAACAAAGTCATTAACACTTTTCAACTTTGTTGTAAAGTGTTAAAAACTACGTATAAAGTGAGTATTTATATAACATTGAATATCGTGATATTTATATTATTTTCTTAAACATTCATTCAAATATTTGAGAGTGTTACAAACTTTCGATAGCGTTTCAAATCAATAGGGTTTCAGTATACACTGATTGTAATAACCGTTCAAGATTTTATTCGAAACGCTTCATTCGTTCGTAAGATATCGCTGTTATAAGTACACGGATATACAAACTAACACACACTCTCACTATTGTTACGACCATTTAAAATCCCTTTCACTGCAAGTTCTTTTGAAAACCAGAAAGGAGGAAACACCTTTACAGGCAGCCATTCCTATTATATCAATGTAAGGTTGCCATATTTGAACACTCGATGGCAGGGCTGACAGAGTTAACGACTTATTGTCAATTTGGCGACATTTTGTATGTACTAGAACGATTTCGAAATAACAAATATTCTGAGAGATACGAGTCTCTTCTGGGCATTTCTACGGAGAGTATGTAAAAGAACACATCGCCCAGTTAGAGAGCAGTTTGCGTGAAACGAGCTGTATTGAATTGTGAGGTACGTCAATGTTTTGGGAATAGTATCGGCTCTTTTGTGAAACTATGTGCATTTAATTGCTGTTTCGCTGTACCGGATAGTTGTTTAGTGATCTTGTAAAATAGTTTTCGAGCTATTTGCTATATATTGTTCCTGTTCACTCTGTGCTTGTAAATAAGAGTGTTAGTTATCCAAAAATTTGGGTTCGTTCTTGTATCCTGAGAGTACATCCCAAACCAAGAGGTTACTCCGTAACACTCACATACACACATGCACACAAGCACACACTATCATACACACTTACACACTATCATACACCTTTCTGGTAGGTCGGACGGTCTGGGTTTCAACAACAACACTATCATACACATCCGGCCGTCCAAATAGATGCTCATGTCCTTGTTGACGAGTCGGACGGACTGGATCTTCAACACTATCATACACGCCAACGGCCCTACCGTGCGGAAAACACCGGTTCTCGTTAGATCACCGAAGTCAAACAGCATCGGGCGCGGTTAGTACTTGGGTGGGTGACCACCTGGGAACACCGCGTGCTGTTGGCACATTTCTGAAGCGGTAGCCCGGTGGTTTGCGCGCTGGATTTGCACGCTGCCACAACTGCCGCCGATTCATGAAGAATACGATCATGCGGAGTACGATCACGTTAAACATGTGGGTCTGTAAGTCCTTCCGAGAGGCTGGTGGTAGGGGAAGGTGGGTACGGTCCCTGTGGATGCCTCCCCCACTGAGTTCAGGTCTAAATTGGGTGGCACTTCCCGACCGTCGAAACGGTCACCTTACACCTTTTTGGTAGGTCGGACGGTCTGGGTCTCAACTACAACAACAACAACAACACTATCATACACACTTGCACACTATCATACACGCATGGACTCTATCATACATACACACACACACAGCCATTATTTTTAAAACTTTAGATTCGAGTTTATTTATGCTTGAAACATGTAAATTTTCGACCCTATCACAATACTTTCAATACACATTATATTATTTTATATGTAGTGAAAATAATACACACGAACTCTTAGAAAACGCTTTGCTAAAGAGAGCACAGACATGTTTCTAAGAGTGATATGGTATATTTTTACAACAAAAAATAGCCACAAAATGTTACATTTCGTAAGCAGGGTAAGAAGAATTTTTGCCACTATTGACAGCGTGCAACTTAGTGCCGCTCAGCATTGTTATTCATAAGAAAAACCCGAGCAACGTATATAAGCACAAAGAAATTGATGATGCAGCATACAGCTGCTTTGGGGATATGTTGGATCTCCTTCGTCAGTGCAACGTATCCTCGTATCCTCTGATCCAACGTATCCTCAAAACAGTTGTATGCTACAATATCATTTTATTTGTACTTTTATACGTTGCTCAGATGTTCCCTATCCTTCGCACAATGTGTATTTTACTTATTGATTGTTACTACTTTCCCTGCAATACATGGTAATATATAGGGAAAGTATTGGAATCATGCCGAAAATCGCAACTCGAGTTTTCGACGGATCTACAAGTTTCGAGACCTCTAGAATACGAAAAAACTATTTTTAGCGTGACGTCTGTGTGTGTGTGTCTATCTGTCTGTGCAGACTTTGTATCCACTCTAACTAAAAAACTAATTGATCGAATTCTATTAAATTTGGTAGGTAAGTCACTTGTGAGCGAATCTGATGCTGATGAGTTCTGGGTACGATTCGGGATAAAAGAACCCGCCTATTTTTGTGAAATGGTCCGCAAAACACTGTACCCACTCTAGTTTAAAAACTAATGGACAGAATTTCACAAAATTCGGCAGATAAGTCGCTTGGGGATTACCCTGGTGCTGATTAGATTTTGGTACGATTCGGAAAAAAATAACCTGCCTTTTTATGCGAATTGGCCTGCAAAAATCGCCAAAATCTAAAATAAACAAGAAAGATCAATCATGCATAAGCATTGATTATGAAACACTTTCCAACTGAAATGTAATTTCATTTAAAAATTTATAAAATGTGATTCATTCAGTGGTAATATCTTTTACATTACACAGTACTACAGTAATTTATTATACTTGAATATTTAAAACTGTATCGAAATATAAATCATCTGATTCTTTATGCAAAATCAATGAATATTTCATTCATATAACTTGTATTCCAGACTCCAGAGCTAAATAATTTTGTGTGAAAAAAATTCAGCAATTCTTATGTAATTCATCTTACAATCGCTTGAGATATTTGCATTCTGCATATGTTAAAATTAGGCTTTCTTGAAGAAATAATAAAAGTTTAGGGATCATTTAAAATCACAACTATTGTAATTGCATAGGCACGGAATTTAGATACACAGATAATATATATGTGTATGTGTATGTACTCAAAGTATTGGGATCGTGCCGAAGATCGGAACTCGAATTTTCAAAGGATCTACACGTTTTGGGACTTCTAGAACACGAAAAAACTAGTTTTAGGAAGACGTCTGTGTGTGTAAGGGTGTATCTGTGTATGTTTCTGTGTGGATATTACATCCACTCTAATTGAAAAACTAATGGACCGAATTTCATACAATTTGGTAGGTATGTTTTTTGTGGGAAATCCTGATGTTCATTAGATTATAGTACGATTCGTAATAAAAGAATCTGCCTTCTTTGCGAAATGGCCGCAGAAATTGCCTTTATCCACTCTAGCTAAAAACTAATGAACCAAATTTAACAAAATATGGTGTATAATATTTCAATAACCTACAAGTGATTTATATACCAAATTTAACAAAATTTTGTATATAAATCATTTGTAGGTTATTCTACTACGATTCGGGAAAAAGGAACGGGCTATTTTTGCGAAATGGCCAGCAAAAATCATTATATATAAAAATAAGACTACGTGTGCTCAATTATATCAATTAAATTCCTATTTTATATGTGATTTTTGACAACAAAAGGAATAAGACTAACCCCATTACTCTAGGACTAGCCGTTCTTGAGATATTCTAGTTTTTTCGCGTTTTCGCTACGCCACCTTTGACAATAAGTCCAGCTATCAAATGAGAACCAAATTTAAGTTTAACGTGTAAATTCAATGTCATTTAAAATACTTATGTTGTGCAGATAAATTCAAATTATCATTGAATAAATAAAGAGAACGAATATGAGTCTGCAGAGAAAGACATGTGCTGTCCACATCAGAATTTTTAACAATATTACAACAATGATTTATAGAAGTGAACGGGGATTATTTTCAGGCCATTTCGAAAAAAATGTATGATCTATATTTAAAGATCCATCAAATTTTTGTTGAATAAAATGTTCAACAAATTTAAGCTGTGTACCAAATTTTAACTCTCTAGGACGTAGGAAAGTGCATTTAAAATGCCATCAATTAAATTTATCATGAAGAGTTATATAAAATTTAAAAAAAATGAAAAATTGTTATCTACCAAATTTATTTTAAAATATGAAGCCACTCCCATATGCAAAACGTTTAAACAAATGGAGAGATATTTATTATATAATATCTCTCTCTTTTCTTTCTGGAAGATATCCCAAAGTCAGAATTTAATTGAATTTTTTTTTCCCTATATTAAATAATTTTTTTAATTAAAAAACTACTTAACATATTTTACTGAATTTTTTTTTATATATTCTATGGGATAATGTGAATATTTCCTAAAAATTTCGAAGCAATTCGTGAATTTTAAATTTACTTAAAAAATGTTTGAAAAATTAGGTCCCATAGGGTTCAATGTATTTCATTTTTTCAACCCGGGTTCAATAAAAAACTAATTGGGTGATATTATTTATTTATATTCCCATAGGTCCTACAGACCGTCTGAACAACATACTAAAATTTCATTTTGATAAACTCATTTTTACTGCAGTTATCGTGCTAACGGACAGACAGACAGACAGACAGACAGAATGAATGAACAAAGTCATAAACACTTTTCAACTTTGTTGTAAAGTGTTAAAAACAGCGTATGCTCAAATATATCCATTAAATGCTTGTTTTATACGTACTTTTAACGAAGAAAATCATAAGACCAACCCCGTCACACTGGGACTAGCTGTTCTCGAGATATTTAAGTTTTTTCATATTTTCTCTACGCCACGTTTGAAAATAAGTCCAGTTACTAAATGGGAACGAAAATTAAATTAAAAGTGAATTAAATTTAATTAAAATAAAGAGAACGTGGATATAAATAAGTCTGCAGGGAAAATCATGTGCTGCCCACATCAGATTTTTCATATTGTGTCCACTTTAATTTTTTTAATAATTAACAAGTAAACATACAATTCTAAACGATTTTTCACGAATGTCTCCTTACGTGTAGATAAGTAAGTCTCTGTGTTAATTTAACGGATTGAACGTTTATGAATATTATGATTTTATACTGTGGGTAAGAATGGAATTTTTGATACAATTTTAGTGATTATTTCCAAAGCTGTAAAATAAATAATTACTCGCGAAAATTAAAATCTTCGAAGTTTTAACTTTAAAATTCCCCAACGTTCTATTCCGGGTAATAGAATAATAATTTAAAAGCATTAAATAAACGATATTTAATCACTGTGACTGTCAACATGCCCGTGTTCTATGTACTGCACTGATAAGGAGTGCAAAAAAAGTATATTTATAAAAGACACACAAAAGATTACTGCAAATTTATTAGTACCACCCCCAGTTTGTTTAAGAGGGGGGGGAGATTTGCCCTTAAAATCTCACCCCTTTTTATTTTCTATATTTATTAAAAACACTGTAAAGGACGTTTAAAAGAGGAACTATTAAAATATTCTGATTCGAACGTTTTTATTAATAAAATTGGTAAAGAAATAGATTCGCTAATACAGCAAGTCTAACCTAAATTTGAGGAGGGGGGGTCCCATAAATGTTATGTACTTAAAAAGAACTTTGCGCGCATTGCAGCGTCAAAACTAATCAACCCAGAATCTTAAAACTTCGCCTGCCATTGTATTATGCGTACTTCGCCTAATCTTCAATAACCATCTGTTAACGAATTTTACTAAAAAAAAAATCTGTATTTTTATGTTTTTAGCAATTAATCACAAAGTACCTTTGTTTTCATTTTTTTTATCTATTATTTGCAAATGTTTTTTTTTTTTTTTTGCAAACTTCAATATAATTTTTGGTGGAAGTTAAAATAAAAGTTCTTAAAAGAGTATGTCAAAAATTTAGGAATGTATATGTCACAGTTTATCCGGTTCATGTCAAAGTTTTTTTCTCTTTTTCTTTTCACTCCCTCTCTCTCCCTCTCTCTTGATCTATATATATATATATATATATATATATATATATATATATTAATCTCTTCTCTCTCTCTCTCTTTCTCTCTTCTCTCTCTTCTCGCTCTTCTTTCTATCTTCTCTCTCTTCTCGCTCTTTATTTCTATCTTCTCTCTCTACTCGCTCTTCTCTCTTTCCTTTCTCTCACTTCTCTTCATTCCAAAAATATCAATTTATCTATTATAAAAATGAAATGTTCCACAATTTTTTTCTTCTCTCTCTCCCTCTCTCTTGATCTATTTATGTATCTATCAATCTGCTCTCTCTCTCTGCTCTGCCTTTCTTTTCATTCCAAAAATATCAATTTATCTATTATAAATATAACATTTTCCATAAAACTTTTTTTCTTCTCTCTCTCCCTTTCTTTTGATCTATGTATATATCTATCAATATCTTCTCTCCCTCCTGTCGATCTCTGCTCTCTCGCTCTCTCGCTGTCTCTTCTCTCTTTCTCTTCCTTCCAAAAATATCAATTTATCTACTATAAAAATGATATTTTCCACAAAACTTTTATAAAATGTGGGAGGGGGAGTTTTGAAGTAATAAGTACATAATAAGACAACACACCCTAAATATTCTATATCATTTAATAAAATAATGACAGGATCATAAAATTTTGAATATTCCACTACAAAGACTTTTGAACTAGTAAGGGTGATATCTGCCTTAAGAACACTGCTATTGAAAAGGCCTACAAAATTATAGTTTTAATGACATAAACAAACAGCTCCTAATTTCACGTCATAGGCAACACTGAATGAGCACTTGAAGTTTTCTCAGCTAATAAATCAATACAGAGAATAAACTTTGAATTAGATATAAGACTTCTGTATATTAACCAGAGATTTAGGCCTTGCATACTCTTAACCTTACCCTACTATATATTATAAGAAAAGTTTAAAATAGTCAACCTTAATGCATATATATGTAGCAGTTAATTAAGAGCTGGACCAATTCATTCTTAATAAAGAGCCTTTTATTTAATTGAAAGTGAAATTCTATTTTTTTTTCTTTCGAACATGAAAGTAAAACTCCATTCATTGTAATCTTTTCTGCCGATCCAATTAAAAATTGTTCACAATCCTCGATTATTAAGACTTTTATAAGAACATTCATATTCTTCTTGCTTCCTTTCAAAGCCTTTTCCGCTGGGAATTCTTTTGTCCAGATCGTAGTTAACTTCTCTTCCTTTTCTAAGATTTTGTCTTAAAATTACTTCTGAATATTTCACATCTTTTGTAGTTGAACATCTGAATGAAGAACATCTAAATGACTATCCCATAAATTACATTTTTGCAAAAGTAGGGGTTATTCAAATTCCTCCAGATCGACTGTACAGCCCAGAATCGTGTTCTTTAGAGGTGATTAGCTGAAGTACCCGCACCAGTGGTCATTTTTTATTAAAAATCAAGTATATTTTTATAGATAAAACTTTCAATAATTTCTTAATAAGAAAGCAGACACATGGAAAATAGGTGACTTTAATTGTTTCGAAAACGTTTCACCCTCTTCTGCAGGAAATAAAGCAGTGCCACTTGATTAATTGTTACGATACTTATACGTTAAGACAGTTGTTTAATTAAAATACTGTTTTTTGACTGAAGAAAAGGGCTATCAAACTCATCAACACATTAAGTCACTTAATTTTCATATGTCTGCTTTCTTTAAAAGAATACTGAAATTTATTTTTATTCTCACAAGAAGCAGTGTTATTAATTGTAATACTACTATGGATCTTATTTTAACTTATTTAATAAAAGATGATGTATGTCTGTCAGTGCAGTCTATAGCGGGAAATCTAAGCATCGTACGACCATGAAATTTGATACAGAAATACTTCAGGACCCAAATAGGTACAGTTAAACGTTATTTTTTTTTATTCTCGGCGTTTTTATTTTTTTTAATTTTTTACGTCTTTTTTTACTTTTCTTATATACATAATGTATAAGGAAAGTATTGTGACAGGGTCGAAAATTCGAATTCGAGTTTTCGATGGCAGAGCACGTTTCAAGCATCCCTGATCACGAATCAAACATTTTTGAAGTGATGTCTGTGTGTGTGTGTGTGTGTGTGTGTGTGTGTGTCAGTGAGTCTGTGGAGACGATAACTGACGAACGAATGGACCGATTCGAACAAACTTTGGTACAAAAATCACAATCCGTAAGCACTGGAAGCCTATTGCTTTTATACGCATTCGAATGTTCAGAAGCCCCCTAAATTTTCAAATGAAATTTTGAAAAAATAATCAAAAAATCAAAACCACTAATAAAGTTACGCAAATAGACATTCTTTATGTAATTTTTCATTAGAAAACGATTGACATAAATTTTAGAACGCTAACATGAACTGTTCTCGAGATATTGTACATTTTTTTAAAAAATTATCAAAAAGTCATATAAAATAAAACAAAAAAATTTTCCTATTGAGAAACATGTTCACTTTTCATATGTTCATATGTAATACCATGCGATAAATTGGGTGACATCATTCTCGTGGATTTAGCTCGTTCCATTCATGAAAAAATATACTTTAAGTAATACTTTTGTATTTGAAGGCCAATAGTCATTTATCTGCTGTAAGAATAACGTATTTCTTCGTCCATAACGCTTGGCGAGATTTTGGCGACGAATTTGGCGGAATATTGCCAATTTGGCGACTTTTTTAAATGTTGCCAAATTAACGAAAATCTCGCCAAATGGATAAAAATGACGCTAAATCAATGAAAATGACGACTAATTGTCGAAAATTCAATATCTTGGAAAGAATATTAGTACCTACTATAAGAAAAACCTATTTTTTTACTGCAAAAGTAGTAAGTAAATTCATTATATTATATAAGGAAAGTCATGTATTGCCCACATCAGATTTTTTTTAAATTTTATTTATTTTATATGCTCGAATGTCCTTTGCGACTGCTAAAAACTATTTAAAACGCGTGAGGGCTCGAATTTCATTCGAGGCACGATGGCAAAATCATAGACAAGAGTCTCGATAGCGAAACAGGGAATTCCAGACGAATGGCGTTTCATATTTATTAGAATGCATGTGCATCTCCGCGGCATTACGTGTATCATGATTGGTTGAATATACGGTCTACTGTGATTATCATATTCTGTATTTTTGCGGAGAGTGTGTGCGGTTCCTGCAATTTTCGGATTGAAGCCATTTTTTTTTAATTGTATTCAAACGTATTATTTTATTATTTAAGCTGCAGGTTCTTATTTAATTATTTATACGTAGTGGACGCTTATTTAGAACACGCGCAACGTCGAGTAATTTGTTCTAGTTTGTTATAAATATATCAAAAATGAATTAGAGTCATAGAGGTCAACTGATGCCGGTATAGGAGAATACATGTACCAGCAGTAAAATTGGAATACATTTTTAAATGAATTAATACGTTAAATAAAATATATCTTCATAAATTTAACTCAACTACTAAAGAAAATTTCAAATTTAGAATAATTGCGCATTAGCTTAAGACACATTTAGAAACTGGGAATAATATGATGTACACTCACTTCCAAAAGTTAAGCACGCAATGCAAATTTTCATTTTTCGAAAATGTATTTGAATTTGAGTGTCTGAAAATCACTGTGGATGTAGATGGCAATGTCCAAATATCGTATGTTACAGACAATCACGATTGACTGGACGGATATATACTAAATAGGCAATCGTTGAAGACGCCAGCATTTTAAAGGGTTTGAGGAGGTGCATTTTAATGCTGATACGAAATGTTTATAACTTTTGTAGGATCATTTTTGTTGATATTGGTATTTCTATAGCAAAAGGAAGACGAATGACAAATAGTGAACGATGGCGTGCTGTCGGACGCATTGAAGCAGGACAAAAAATCAAAGATATCGCTATTTTCTTTGGCGTTGATCATTCGGTAATTTCTCGATTATGAAAATAATTTCAAACAAGTCAAAAAGTTGTCCGGAGATCTGTGCCCGGTCGTCCAAGGGTCACTACCCCTCTGATGATCGGTGTATTGCTATAGTAGCCAACCGAAAACAACGAGCGACCTCCTCAACTGTTACATCCATAGTTGCAGAAGCACTTGGTACGACAATATTTTCCAGTAAGTACTGTGCACAAAAGGCTCCACGTGAAGGCAATGTACGCCCGAGTACCACGTTTTTGTGTTCCACCGAGTACCACGTTTTGTGTCCAAGTCAGAGAGGCAAGATTAAAGTGGTGTCGTCAACATGTCAATTGGACTGTCTCAGATTGGTGCAACGCCCTGTCCACGGACGAGTCCAGAATTGCGCTGGAATCATATGATAAGCGTGTAAGGGTCTGGAAAGAACGAGGCACACGCAATTAGGTCAAGAACATCATCGAACATCACTCATTCAGAGGTGGCAGCGTCATGGTGTGGGCTGGAATTTCAATGGAATATCGCACAGAGCTGCACATCTTTAAAGGCGGTTCTATGACGGCTGCTCGGAATCAGGATGAATTCCTAGACTCCATTGCAAGACTCTACGCTGCAGCAGTTGGTAATGATTTCCTCCTTATGGACCATAATGCCCGTCCTCATTGTTGACGAATACCTGGAAAGTGAGGTCATTTCTCGTATGCAGTGGCCGGCGTATTCAACCGATCTTAATCCCATTGAAAGCATTTGGGATGCCCTCAAGCGTGCTGTCTCTGTACGTTTACCTCCTCCAGCCAGTGTCAGAAAACTTCCCTATTGGAGGAATGGCCACTGCTTGCATCTGCGATGGTTGATCACCTTATTGAAAACATGGAAAATCATTGTAAAGTTTGTGTGAAGGTCCGGGGTGGTCACATACCATATTTATATAAGTTTTGTTTGGTGTGTTTGCCTTTGAACATCATTTTGTTAATGACCCAAATGTGACATCATCGTATAACTTATGAAAAGTAAACATTTTTTTTCATCTTTGTATATACTTCTTATTTTCTTTAATGCATAAATACATTTGCCACCTTCATGTACCATTTTGAGTTAATCAAAGCTTTACTTTTCTATTTTTGCTGATTTTACCGTACGGGCTTTTGGAAGCCAGTGTATTTTATATGGAAACATATTCAACGACGTTTCAAACATTTTCAGGTAGATTAAAATCCTACACTGTAAAATATTTCGCAACTTTTGCTCAATTTTTCATTTAATTTGTTGATAATTTCGGCAAACTATCAGAAAAGCCGTTATTACAGGCGTTCATGAAAATTCCAGCTTCATTTCTGAAATATTTAGCTAATTATCGTCTGACGAAGCGTTATTTTTGTATATATATACAAATCATAATTATGAGGAGCTTTACTCTCCATTAAGGACAACTGATTTCCCTGAAACTTTCAGTAACGTACTTGCAAATATTTTACAGTGTACAAATGCAAAGAAAATTATCATTTTCATACAGCATCATTCTCCCCCCCCCCCCCCGAACTTCTGGGTGCGTGTGTGACGCATGGTACCCGCCATTATTACATTTCTTTTTTTGCCGTTCTAAGTGAGTTATAGCTAGCCCTTCGACTCGCGAAGTCAGTTATGGGGAACAAAAGTTACGGGGTTAGTTGAAACCGGTCGTCCAATTATCTACTATAAACCTTCGGGTGAGTCAGTAAAGTCTGAATTGTAAAAGGGGTAAGTAGAACAGTTCTACGAAGTTAGTAGAACAAAGAAAAATAATACGTTACGTGAGTTCAGAAGCAGCGGACATAAACCCAGCAGTGACGTCATCAGCATACTATACTTTCATTCCAGGCGAGCTGGAGTAGACGTTTGAAATTAAAATCAAAACTTTTATAGACTCACTTAAAAATTCATAAAAAATACTTGAAAAAATGATGATCTTTCTTATCGCAAAGAAGCCGATTTGTTTGAAAATGGCACAAAATTGTTCTTCAATAACGAAAAACTAATAAAAATTAAAAACATCGCTCCAGGGTGTCTTGGAACTTGGTCGCTCAAATTTCCCGCTGCGCTCTCAACAGATAAACAGACACATTTTTCTTTCAGATTAATTAATAATTTAACAATGAAATGAATTAAACTATTTACAGCTTACATCTTAAATTTCTTAAAATACGTCTCTAAATACCAAAAAATACTTCAATAATATATTTTACTCATCCGCTTATTAAAAAGTAATGTCTAACTGCTCAAGCGGATAACTTTAATAAATAATTAAATATTAAACAATTTTATTTCTTTCATTAAATGACATTCTGTACCACACAGCAAGACAAAAGATTTCAATTTTCATCATTTGTACGCCATATAAAGATATAGCCATTCTAGTGTGTTCAACTGGGGCAATTAAAATTATCCATTTTATCGAGTTGAAAACACTTCACCTGGAAAAACTATATTCCTTGAGTTGTTTTGAAAAATTTTCCGTTCTCTTTGAATTATTTCATCCGTTTGTTAATAATATCTTTTACTTTTAAGATGACTTTGAAAAGATATTTCTTAAGAAGCATTATTATAAAGTAACATGTGGTACATCTAATAATGGCAAAATTTGATTCGTTGAGGATTACTTTTCCATCTTAAATTAAAAAAGCACGTTTTAGGCCCTGATCACGAATCGAATATTTTTAGGTGATGTCTGTGTGTGTGTGTGTGCGTATGTGTGTGTATGTGTCAGTGGATACGATATTTCACGAACGAATGGAGCGATTCGGGTTAAATTTGGTATAACAATTACAATCCGTGAATACTGAAAGTCTATTGTTTTTAAACACAATGGAATGTTCAAAACACCCCGAAAATTTTCAAGTCAAAATTTGAAAAAAATCATTAAATAGTCAAAATCTTTAGAAAACGATTGACATAAACTTTACAACGCTAGTATAAACCGTTCTCGAGATATTGCACATCTTTCAAACAAATTTATCAAAAAATCCCATAAATTAAAAAAAATATATATTAACTGTTGAGAAACATGTTCACCTTTCATATGTAATATCATGCGATGGATTTGGTGACATCATTGTCGTGGATCAAGCTCGTTCCATTCATGAGAAAAGATACTTTGAGTAATACTTTTGTATTTGAACGTCAATAGTCATTTATCTGCTATAAAAGTAACTTATTCCTCCGTCCATAGCGCTTGGAGAGATTTTGTCAACGAATTTGGCTGAATGTCGCCAATTTGGCGACTTTTTAAATATTGCCAAATTAGCGAAAATCTCGCCAAATAGATAAACATAACGCTATGTCGATGAAAATGACGACCAATTGACGAAAACTCAGTATCTTAAGAAGAATTTAAGTATCTATTATAAGAATAACCTATTTTTTTTTCCTGTAAAAGTGGTAAATCCATTGTATTGTATAAGTAAAGTCATGTGCTACCCACATCTTATTTATTTGAAGAAGACATGAGGTATTTACAAATAAGGTAAAATCAAATATGGAGAGGGACCGCAGATAAATGTTTGCATGGGGTTCCAGAATTTGTATGTGTGGCGGATCTGTTCACCTGTTCACTCAAAATATAAAAACCCTATGATATTCAACGATCGAAATTAGTGTACCAAATTGAACCCTATTGGCTCAATTTGTTCAAAAGATTTTGACTTCAACGATCTACGGATAAACAAACACAGACACATCACTGAAAAATGGGCGTATTAGGTTTGTCTTAAATGGGAGGAGCCTATTTTGGGATCAGATTTATAAAATTTTATAGCAATGGGTTGTTAAGGGATTTAAATTATGAATTCTGGTTGAGAAAAGCAGATTTTGGAATCAAAGTTACAAAATTTAAAACTTAAATTATTCAATTCAATTTTGGTTATTTCCAATTAACCGGAAAGCTATTTCGAGGCTAATTTACAAAGTTCCCAATGTTATGATATACACGATGAGTATAGATATTACAAACTGGGTGACTGCACACAGAAGTCGCGGTTGACCGCGATAAAAATTATGTTAATGAAGAACGAACTAAGGATAGTAAGTGAAAAATTTAAAAATTAGGTTCCATTAGGTTCTGTTCTGTAGTCAATACTATAATATGCAAAGATTGAAAATTATAGTGCAAAGATTCTCTGCTCTCAATGAATTGAAATTTCTCTGTCGAGTGGTTGACGCTATGTGCATGTCAGCCCTCTAGCTTATCGAGTGGGCATTTTCAACACCCACGGAGGAGGATCAATAATTTGGCTTCGTTAGTTTCTGCCCCGTGGTTAATAATATAAATTTCAGCCTTCAACGTTCTCAGGGGGCTTCCATAAGGTTTCAAAAGACAAAAACACGTTATTCTGTTATATATATTTCTTTAGAATTGAAATATATCCTATAGTTCAACTCACAAACAAACACATACTACGTATATCATTAAAAAAAGTAGTTAATTTATATTCACGGGTACTCAAAACATGTAAAATCATTCTTCTTGAAACTCAGAATTTTCTTCCCACCACAATACTATTTTTATACATATATTAAGTAGAGATAGTATAAATAAACAATTTCTCATATAACAGTGTTTTCATCAACTCATGTTATTTAATATAGTTCACACTGCAGTCTATAAAAAATATTGCGTAAAAATTTACATAACAATTTCGAGCTAAAACTTTTTATTCATCTCATTAAAGAACTGTTTTATTGAACAGAAAACTAAACTATTATGTTTTAAGTCTCTCACAGACGCTTTATAATCCTAGCCATTGTAATCTATTGAATTCAACTAAGGTAGTTAAAGGCTTTTATTCGATTCAATAACTTTTGTAAGATTAAAGAAGACAAATTCAGACTACAATAATAATTAAGATATAATAGGTCAATAATATAATTGCAGTAACTGAATATTGAGATTGTTGCGTATATAAATGTATTAAATGCTTTAAATATGTTTTGAAATTTTTTAAAAAAAACTTTGAAATGTATTCGAAATTTTATATTTTTACTTTCCTTATATACACAATTTATAAGGAAAGTATTGTGACGGGGTCGAAAATTCGAATTCGAGTTTTCGACGGGAGAGCACGTTTCAAGCATCCTTGATCACGAATCAAAGAATTTTGAAGTGATGTCTGTGTGTGCGTGTGTGTGTGTCAGTGAGCCTGTGGAGACGATAACTGACGAACGAATGGACCGATTCGAACGAAATTTGGTACAAAAATCACAATCCACAAACACTGGAAGCCTATTGCTTTTATACGCAATCGAATGTTCAGAACCCACCTAAATTTTCGAGTGAAATTTTGAGAAAATCGTCAAAAAATCAAAACCGCTAATAAAGTTACGCAAATAGACATTTCCTATGTAATTTTTCATTAGAAAACGATTGACATAAATTTTAGAACGCTAACATGAACCGTTCTCGAGATATTGCACATTTAAAAAAAAATTATCAAAAAGTCATATAAAATAAAAAAAAATATTTCCCGATAAGAAACATGTTCACTTTTCATATGTAATACCATGCGATAAATTGGGTGACATCATTCTCGTGGATCTAGCTCGTTCCATTTATGAAAAAAGATACTTTGAGTAATACTTTTGTATTTGAACGCCAATAGTCATTTACCTGCTGTAAGAATTACTTATTTCTCCGTCCATAACGTTTGGCGAGATTTTGGCGACGTATTGGGCAGAATGTCGCCTACTTGTCGACATTCTTAATTGTTGCCAAATGAACAAAAATCTCGCCAAATTGATAAAAATAACGCTAAATCAATGAAAATGAGGACTAATTGAAGAAAATTCAATATTTTGGAAAGAATATAAGTATCTACTATAAGAAATATCTGATGTGGGCAACACATGACTTTCCTTATATAATGTAATAAATTTACTAATTTTCAGTAAAAAAATAGGTTTTTTCTTATAGTAGATACTAATATTCTTTCCACGATATTAAAATTTCGACAATTAGTCGTCATTTTCATTGATTTAGCGTCATTTTTATCCATTTGGCGAGATTTTCGTAATTTGGCAACATTTCAAAAAGTCGCCAAGTTGGCGACATTCCGCCAAATTCGTCGCTAAAATTTCGCCAAGCGTTATGGGCGAAGAAATAAGTTGTTCTTACAGCAGATAAATGACTATTGGCGTTCAAATACAAAAGTATTACTCAAAGTATCTTTTTTCATGAATGGAATGAGCTAGATCCAAGACAGTGATGTCATCCAATTTATCGCATGGTATTACATATGAAAAGTGAACATGTTTCTCAATAGGAAATATTTTTTTTTCATTTTATATGCCTTATTAATAATTTTTTTGAAAAATGTGTAATATCTCGAGGACGGTTCATGTTAGCGTTCTAAAATTTATGTCAATCGTTTTCTAATGAAAAATTACATAAGAAATGTCTATTTGCGTAACTTTATTAGTGGTTTCGATTTTTTGACGATTTTTTCAAAATTTTATTCGAAAATTTAGGGGGTTCTGAACATTCGATTACGTATAAAAACAATAGGCTTCCAGTGTTTACGGATTGTGATTTTTGTACCAAATTTGGTTCGAATCGGTCCATTCGTTCGTGAGTTATCGTCTCCACACACACACACACACACACACACACACACACACAGACATCACTTCAAAAATGTTTGATTCGTGATCAGGGATGCTTGAAACGTGCTCTCCCGTCGAAAACTCGATTTCGAATTTTCGACCCCGTCACAATACTTTCCTTATACATTATGTATATAAGGAAAGTAAAAATAGGTTTTTCTTATAGTAGATACTTATATTCTTTCCAAGATATTGAATTTTCGACAATTGGTCTTCATTTTCATTAATTTAGCGTCATTTTAATCCATTTGGCGAGATTTTCGTTAAATTGACAACATTTAAAAAAGTCGCCAAGTTGGCGACATTCCGCCAAATTCGTCGCCAAAATCTCGCCAAGCTTTACTGAGGAAAAATAAGTAAAGTTTATAACAGATAAATGACTATTGGCGTTCAAATACAAAAGTATTACTCGAAGTATCTCTTTTCTTATGAATGGAACGAGCTAAATCCACGAGAATGATGTCACCCAATTTATTGCATGGTATTACATATGAAAAGTGAACATGTTTCTCAATAGGAAATATATATTTTTTATTTCATATGAGTTTTTGATAATTTTTTTTTAAAATGTGAAATATCTCGTGAACGGTTCATGTTAGCGTTCTAAATTTTATGTTAATCGTTTTCTAAAGAAACATTACATAAGAAATGTCTATTTGCGTAACTTAATTAGCGGTTTTGATTTTTTGACGATTTTTTCAAAATTTCACTCGAAAATTTAGGCGGGTTCTGAACATTCGATTACGTTTAAAAACAATAGGCTTCCAGTGTTTACGGATTGTAATTTTTGTACCAAATTTCGTTCGAATCGATCCATTCGTTCGTCAGTTATCGTCTCCACAGACCCACTGACACACACACACACACACACACACACACACACACACACACAGACATCACTTCAAAAATGTTTGATTCGTGATCAGGGATGCTTGAAACGTGCTCTCCCGTCGAAAACTCGAATTCGAATATTAATGTTGTCAAATTCGATATTCGAGTTTTGTCTGTGTGTGATGTCTGTGTGTGTGTGTGTGTGTGTGTGTGTGAAAGTATGTGTGTGTGTGTGTGTGTCAGTGAGTCTGTGGAGACAATAATTGACGAACGAATGGACCGATTCGAACCAAATTTTGTACAAAAATCACAATCCGTAAACACTGGAAGCCTGTTGTTTTTATACGCAATCGAATGTTCAGAACCCCCCAAAATTTTCGAGTGAAATTTTGAGGAAATCGTCAAAAAATCAAAACCGCTAATAAAGTTGCGCAAATACACATTTCTTATGTAATTTTTCATTAGGAAACGATTGGCATAAATTTGAGAACGCTAATACAAACCGTTCTCGAGATATTGCACATTTTTCAAAAAAATTATCAATATGTCATATAAAATAAAAAAAAATATTTCCTGTTGAGAAACATGTTCACTTTTCATATGTCATACCATACGATAAATTGGGTGACATCATTCTAGTGGATCTAGCTCGTTCCATTCATGGAAAAATATACTTTGAGTAATACTTTTGTATTTGAGCGGCAATAGTCATTTGTCTGCTGTAAGAATAACTTATTTCTTCATCCGTAACGCTTGTCGAGATTTTGGCGACGAATTTGGCAGAATGTCGCCAATTTGGCGACTTTTTGAAATGTTGCCAAATTAACAAAAATCTCGCTAAATGGATAAAAATGACGCCAAATCAATGAAAATGAAGACTAATTGTCGAAAATTCAATATCTTGGAAAGAATATTAGTATCTACTATAAGAAAAACCTATTTTTTACTGTAAAATTAGTAAATTCAATTCATTATATAAGAAAAGTCATGTGTTGCCCACATCAGATTTTTTAATTTATGCTGGAATACTAATGATTTGTTTACTTTGCCTGAATTTTTTTTTTAAAATATATGTTTGAAGATTTTGCTTTGATTTCCTGTACTGTGATTTTTACTTTCCCTGCAATACATGGTAATGTATAGGGGAAGTATTGGAATCATGCCGAAAATCGCAACTCGAGTTTTCGACGGATCTAAACGTTTCGAGACCTCTAGACTGCGAAAGAACTATTTTTAGCGTGACATCTGTGTGTGTGTGTCTGTCTGTGTGCCTGTCTGTCTATGCAGATTTTGTATCCGCTCTAACTAAAAAACTAATGGACCAAATTTCACAGAATTTAGTAAGTAAGTCACTTGTGGGCGAATCTGGTGCTGATCAGTTATGGGTACGATTCGGAATAAAAGAACCCGTCTTTTTTTGCGAAATGGCCCGCAAAAGCTTGTATCCACGCTAACTGAAAAACTAATAGACCAAATTTCGCAAAATTTGGTAGATAAGGCACTTGTGAGTTACCCTGGTGTTGATTAGATTTCGGTACGATTCGACAAAAAAAGAACCTGCCTTTCTTGCGAAATGGCTAGCAAAAAATGTTAACATCTAAAATAAAAAACTACGTATGCTCAAATATATCAATTAAATGCCTGTTTTGTACGCAATTTTTGGAGATGAAACGCACAAGATCAACCCCATTACTCTAAGACTAACCGTTCTTGAGATATTTTATTCCTTTCGCATTTTCGCAAAAACACTTTTGAAAATAACCTGTTGCCAGTATAACGATAATTGAATTAAAACTGTTAAAATTCAGTTTAATTTTAAATAATTGCGCGTTTTATTTTGAGGTGTTAAACTTTTAAACAGTAAAGAGAGCTTGAATATGAGTCTTCGGGGAAAGTCATGTGCACATTAGGTTTTTCAAATGCAACAAATAAATTTCTGGATTTAAACTTACTACCAGTTTTATCTACCAATTTTTAAAAATAATTACAAAAATATCATATATATGGAAGACATGTATATATACATATGTATACACAAATTAGTAGAACATATCTGATCCTTCAACGTAAAGTTACAACTACTGATCCACTAGGATGCGTCCAATCGGAGGTGGAGACCAATCTTGGGGGGAGCCGCTCTCAGTTAGCTTCTAGCCCCCTAGAGTCGAGCGTCCTCTTCGGCTGGAGACCGTTCTAGATGATGATATTGAAGTTATGCAACTACATTACATATTCACTAGAGTCGAGCGTCCCATTCGGCTGGAGACCAACCTAGCTGATGTTGGAGTTCAAAGAACACCGGATTCACTTTGTCAGAGTCCAATCGGATGGGAGACCAATCTAGATGTTGTGCAATGGACGTTGCAGGCTTTTCGGTGCGGGAATGGATTTCTAAAGAATTTGGGTAGAATATTTTTGTTTAAAGCAATTGACTCCATTAGTTTCTTTGTCCTACCTATTGTAATGTGTCGAAAAATTTATAAATGAAGACAAAAATTGGAATTCATTTTTACAATGAATTTAGAAGTTTTTTCTTTAATTTCTGTAAATTATACAATAGCCTGCCTGATGATTTCGATATTTTTTTCTTCATTAACAAGTTTTAAAAATCATTTATTGTAATTCTTTTGTGTTTAACTGTTCTTTTATAAACTTACAAATGTTTATTTGATGTCGGTGTTTTTACTTTCCTTATATACATAATGTAAAAGGAAAGTAGTGTGACGGGGTCGAAAATTCGAATTCGAGTTTTCGTCGGGAGAGCACGTTTCAAGCATCCCTGATCACGAATCAAACATTTTTGAGGTGATGTCTGTGTGTGTGTGTGCGTGCGTGTGCGTGTGTGTGTGTGTGCGTGCGTGTGCGTGTGTGTGTGTGTATGTGGCAGTGAGTCTGTGGAGACGATATCTCACGAACGAATGGAGCGAATCGAATGAAATTTGGTACAAAAATCACAATTCGTGAATATTGGAAGCCTATTGTTTTAAACGTAATCGAATATTCAGAACCCCTCCCCCTCCTTAAATTTTCGAGTCAAATTTTGAAAAAATCATCAAAAAATCAAACCTTTAATAAAGTTACGCAAATAGACATTTTTAATGTAATTTTTCCTTAGAAAACGATTAACATAACCTTTAGAACGCTAGCATAAACCGTTCTCGAGATATTGCACATTATTTAAATAAATTTATCAAAAAATCCCATAAATTAAAAAGAAATATTAACTGTTGAGAAACATGTTCACTTTCATATGTAATATCATGTGATAAATTTGGTGACATCATTCTCGTGGATCTAGCTCGTTCCATTCATGAGAAAAGATACTTTGAGTAATACTTTTGTATTTGAACGCCAATAGTCATTTATCTGCTATGAGAATAACTTATTTCTCCGTCCATAACGCTTAGCGAGATTTTGGCGTCGAATTTGTCGGAATGTCGCCAACTTGGCGACTTTTTGAAATGTTGCCAAATTAACGAAAATCTTGCCAAATAGATATAAATGACGCTAAATCAATGAAAATGACGACTAATTGCCGAAAATTCATTATCTTGCAAAGAGTATAAGTATCTACTATAAGAAAAACCTGTGTTTTTACTGTAAAATTAGTAAATTCATTTCATTATATAAGGAAAGTCATGTGTTGCCCATATCAGATTTTTTACTCTGTTTCTATATGTATGGTTCTTGTTTGTATCTGCCCTCTGCGGATTTCTTCTGTGTATTGTTCTGCCTGCTGTTACTGGGATTTGCTTCCTGTAGCATGCATTTTTCAAAATAAATAAATAAATTAAGAAAATTGATTGGTTCTTAATTAGAAATTATCGCGTTCTTTATTTTAAAGATATATATTATTTTAACTATTTTGTGAGACCTAATTTAGAATAAGCTATGTTCTGGATATGCCTTTTACCTAAATTAGAATAAGCGGTGTCCTGGTTATGCCTTTTACAATCAGTTTAATTGAAAATTCCAAGCTAATTTTTAAATATAAATTTTTTTAATATTTAAATATTGAAATTAATTTTGCATTGTCATAAATTGTACCCTCTTTCCGTCAGTAAAAGCAAAAATTGCTTATGCATTTTTAACGCTTTCCAACAAGGTTGAAAAGTGTTTATGATTTTGTTCATTCTGTCTGCCCGTTCGCAACGATAACTGCCGTAAAAATTACTTTATTAAAATTAAAATTTTAGTAGGTTGTTGAGACAGTCTATGGGACTTGCGGGAATAAAAATGAGTAATATCACCTAATTAGTTTCGGATTTAGTCCAGGTTGAAAAATCTGATGTGGGCAGCACATGACTTTCGCTGCAGACTTATATCCACGTTCTCTTTATTTTAATTAAATTTAATTCACTTTTAATTCAATTTTCGTTTTCATTTGATAACAGAACTTATTTTCAAAGGTGGCGTAAAGCAAATAAAAAAAACTAAAATATCTCAAAAACGGCTAGTCCTAGTGTACTGGGGTTGGTCTTATTCTTTTATTCGTTAAAAATTGCGTATTAAACAAATATTTAATAGTTATATTTGAGCATACGTAGTTTTTAATTTTAGATTTTTGCGATTTGAGTGGATACAAAATCTGCACAGACAGACAGACAGACAGACAGACAGACACACAGACAGACAGACAGACAGACACACAGACAGACAGACAGACAGACACACAGACACACACACAGACGTCACGCTAAAAATGGTTTTTTCGTATTCTAGAGGTCCCGAATCGTGTAGATCGGTCGAAAACTCGAGTTGTGATTTTCGGCATGATTCCAATACTTTCCCTATACATTACCATGTATTGCAGGGAAAATAAAAATCTAATGTAGACTCAAATTCATATTTCCTTTATTTCTTTAATAATTTATTATATTGAGTTTAATTAAACCAAATAACACTAAATTTGCATTTTTAATTCAATTTGCGTTTTTATTTGGTAATTGGACTTTTTTCCGAAATCAGCGTAACAAAAATGCAAGAAATCTCAAATATCTTGAGAACGATTAGTTCTAAAGTAGAATGGAGTATAATTATAATTATATAATTATAATTATAATTATTATAATTATTATAATTATGGTAAAGTATAATTCTTATTCTTTTCCTCTTCAAAAATTGCATATAAAACAAGAATTTAATCGATACATTTGAGAATACACGATTTAGTCTTTTTTTTTAGCCATTCGGGCCATTTCGTAAAAAAGGCAGGTTGTTCTTTTCCGAATGGTGCCAAAATCTAATCAGCGCCAGATTATCCCACAAGAAACTTATCTACCAAATTTTGTGAAATTTGTCAATTAGTATTTTAGCTAGAGCGGATAAATGAAATTTCTATGGACCATTTCGCAAAAAAAGGCGGATTCTGTTTTTACAAATCGTCCCAAAAACTAATCAGCACCAGGGTCACATCCAAGTGACTTACCTGCCAAATTTTATGAAATTCGATCCAGTAGTTCTTGAGTTAGAGTAGATACATACATTGCACAGACACACAGACTGACAGACAGACACACAGACAGACACACACACAGACGTCACGCTAAAAATATTTTTTTCGTATTCTAGAGGTCTTGAAGCATGTGGATTCGTCAAAAACTCGAGTTTCGATTTCGGGGCATGATTCCAATACTTTCCCTATACATTACCATATATTGCGGGGAAAGTAAAAAATGAAATACATTGGATCCTATGGAACCTAATTTTTCAGAGAGTTTTTGAGCATGAAATTCACAAATGATTTGGAAATTTTAGGAAATATTCAAATTGTGGGGGACCGCGTGCGTAACCCTGGTGACGTAAAAGTGACGTAGCGAAAATACGAAACACTAACATATCTCGAGAACGGCTACTCCTTTTGTAATGGGGTTGGTCTTATTCTTTTCATCGTTAAAAATTACATATAAAACAAGTATTTACTTGATATATTTTAGCATACGTAGTTTTTATTTTTTATTTTGACGATTTTTACGGGCCATTTTGCAAAAAAAGGCACTTTCTTCTTCCCTGAATCTTACCAAAATCTAATTAACACCAGGGTAACCCATAAGTGACTTATCTACAAAATTTTGTAATATTTGAGTTATTAGTTTTTCAGCTAGATTGGATACAGACAATTTTTGCGGGCCATATCGCAAATGAAAGGCGGGTTCTTTTAACCCGAATTGTACCAAAAAGTAATCAGCACCAGGGTCACACGCGATATAACGCAATGCAGCCAGCCACAAAATTGTGACATAAAATGTGAAAAGAAATCTCAGCAAAATATGTTAGGTAGTTTTTTAAATAAAAATTAAAATCATAATTGCACTCATGATATATGAAGAGATCACGTGACTCATTGCGAAATAAAATATTGCATCCATTTTCTTTTCCGTCTGTAAAAATCGTGATATTTAAGTAAATGAATAATATCACTCAATTAATCTTGGATTGAACCAGGGTTGAAGAAATGAAATTCATTGAACCCTATGGGACGTAATTTTTTAAACATGTTTTAAGTGAAGTTAAAATTCACAGATTGCTTCAAAAATTTTAAGAAATAATCAAATTATTGCATAAAATATATAAAAGAAATTTCAGCAAAATATGGTCGGTAGTTTTTTAATTAAAATTAAAATATTAATTACACCCATATAATATGAAGTGATCAATCAGGTGACCCACTTCAAAATAAAATATGGCATCCATCTTTATTTACCAGTGTAAAAATCGTGATTTTTAAAGTTCTTTTAAATTTATATTTAGTGTTGCATTCGTCATAAAACCGCTTTATTTCTGCGTATTATCTGTGGATCTAAACCCCGTACCTACGCAATTACAATACTTTTTATTTTCAATGATCATTAAACTTTGATTATTTCTACAACGAAGCCTAATTTTTAATTATGCAGAATGTAAACAAATCAAGCTATTGTAAAGCCCGTTGTATAAGAATTGCTGAAAATTTTTCAAGTAAAAGTATTTATCTCTGGAGTCCGGAATATAAGTGATATGAATGAAATAATGAATTAAATGTTCATTTTATTGATTTTACAGAGAGAAGCAGACGATTTATAATTCGATTTTAAGTTTTAAACTTTCAAATATAATAAATTACAGTAGACAATTTAAAAAAATGTATAAAAATGTATTAATTGTGATAATTTTAAAAAATCTGATGTGGGCAGTACATGACTTTCCCAGCAGATTTATATACAAGTTCTCCTTATTTTAATTAAATTTTATTCAATTTTAATTCAATTTTCATTCTCATTTGGTAACTGGAGTTATTTTCAAAGGTGGCGTAGAGAAAATATGAAAAAAACTTAAATATCTCGAGAACGGCTAGTCCTAGTGTAATGGAGTTGGTCTTATTATTTTCTTCGTTAAAAATTACGTATAAAATAAGCATTTAATGGATATATTAGAGTATACGTAGTTTTTAATTTTCGATTTTGGCGATTTTTGCTTGCCATTTTGCATAAAAAGGAAGGAATCGTACCAAAAATCGTACCAATCGTTCCGAATCGTACCAAAATCTAATCAGCACCAGGGTGTTTCACGAGTGACTTATCTACCGAATTTTGTAAAATTCGGTCTATTAATTTTTCAGCTAGGGTGGATACAAGCTTTTGCGGGCCATTTCACAAAAAAAAGGAGCGTTCTTTTATCCTGAATCGTACCCAAAACTAATCAGCACCAGATTCGCCCCCAAGTGACTTACCTACCAAATTTTATGAAATTCGGTCCAATAGTTTTTTAGTTAGAGTGGATACAAAATCTGCACAGACAGACAGACACACACACAGACGTCACACTAAAAATAGTGTTTTCGTATTCTAGAGGTCTCGAAACATGTAGATCCGTATGATCCCGTGTGATTCCAATACTTTCCCTATAGATTACCATATATTGCAGGGAAAGTAATATATCAGCCCTGAATGCATCACAGTTTAGAGATGTCTATAATAAAATTGAATTTCAGTTGGAAATGTTTCCATAATCAATGCTTATGCATGATTGATCCTTCTTGTTTATTAAGAAATTACTCACCAATTAAATTGATTGTGGTGCACTTTTATGTGTCATCCATATTCATGCTAGCAAGCCTAGCTGAAGGTGTCATATGTTATTTCACATTCAAGCTAAGTTTAATCGCAATTTTTTGAAAAAGTTTTCTGTTTTTAAATTTTATACATTATTACCTTCCTTATATACATAATGTATAAGGAAAGTATTGTGAGGGGGTCGAAAATTCGAATGCGAGTTTTCGACGGGAGAACACGTTTCAAGCATCCTTGATCACGAATCAAACATTTTTGAAGTGATGCCTGTGTGTGTGAAAGTATGTGTGTGTGTGTGTCAGTGAGTCTGTGGAGACGATAACTGACGAACGAATGGACCGATTCGAACCAAGTTTGGTACAAAAATCACAATCCGAAACACTGGAAGCCTATTGTTTTTATACGCAATCGAATGTTCAGAACACCCCCCCTAAATTTTTGAGTAAAATTTTGAAAAAATTGTCAAGAAATCAAAACCACTAATAAAGTTACGCAAATAGACATTTCTGATATAATTTTTCATTTGGAAACGATTGGCATAAATTTTAGAACGCTAATACAAACCGTTCTCGAGATATTGCACATTTTTCAAAAAAATTATCAAGAAGTCATATAAAATAAAAAAAAATATTTCCTATTGAGAAACATGTTCACTTTTCATATGTCATACCATACGATAAATTGGGTGACATCATTCTAGTGGATCTAGCTCGTTCCATTCACGGAAAAAGATACTTTGAGTAATACTTTTGTATTTGAGCGGCAATAGTCATTTGTCTGCTGTAAGAATAACTTATTTCTTCATCCATAACGCTTGGCGAGATTTTGGCGACGAATTTGGCAGAATGTCGCCAATTTGGCGACTTTTTGAAATGTTGCCAAATTAACAAAAATCTCGCTAAATGGATAAAAATGACGCCAAATCAATGAAAATGATGACTAATTGTCGAAAATTCAATATCTTGGAAAGAATATTAGTATCTACTATAAGAAAAACCTATTTTTTACTGTAAAACTAGTAAAATCAATTCATTATATAAGGAAAGTCATATGTTGCCCACATCAGATTTTTTGTTATGTCAACTATTAATAGCCACTATTTTACCAACCCTAGCAACACCTGTAAATAATTCTCGAAGCATTATGGTATTTTCAAGCGTATCATCAAAGTCAAGCGAGTTTTATCTTCTTTTTCCTAACTGCATGGTATAGACTTTGATATTCGCTTGTAACACATAGAAATATTAAGTTGTTTCATTTCTGTATTTGACTTTAGTTTATGTGGACCTATATTATCTGTTGTAAATAAAAAAATCTGATGTGGGCAGCGCATGACTTTCTTTATATAATGCAATAAATTTACTACTTTTACAGTAAAAAAATGGATTATTTTTATAGTAGTTATTTATATTCTTTCAAGATATTGAATTTTGGTCAATGAGTCGTCATTGATTTAGCGTCATTTTTATCCATTTAGCGAGTTTTTCGTTAATTTAGCAACATTGGAAAAATCGCCCAGTTGGCGACATTCCACCAAATCGCCGACAAAATCTCGCTAAGCGTTATGGACGAAGAAATAAGTTATTCTTACAGCAGATAAATGACTATTGGCGTTCAAATACAAAGTATTACTCAAAGTAACTTTTTTCATGAATGGAACGAGCTAGATCCACGAGAGTGAGGTCATCCAATTTATCGCATGGTATTACATATGAAAAGTGAACATGTTTCTCAATAGGAAATATTTTTTTTCATTTTATATGACTTTTTAATAATTTTTTTAAAATGTGCAATATCTCGAGAACGGTTCATGATAGCGTTCTAAAATTAATGTCAATCGTTTTCTAATGAAAAATTACATAAGAAATGTCTATTTGCGTAACTTTATTAGTGGTTTCGATTTTTTGACGATTTTTTCAAAATTTTATTCGAAAATTTAGGGGGGTTCTGAACCTTCGATTACGTATAAAAACAATAGGCTTCCAGTGTTTACGGATTGTGATTTTTGTACCAAATTTGGTTCGAATTGGTCCATTCGTTCGTGAGTTATCGTCTCCACAGGCTCACTGACACACACACACACACACACACACACACACACACAGACATCACTTCAAAAATGTTTGATTCGTGATCAGGGATGCTTGAAACGTGCTCTCCCGTCGAAAACTCGAATTCGAATTTTCGACCCCGTCACAATACTTTCCTTATACATTATGTATATAAGGAAAGTAATAACTTTTTTTAACTGTAAAAGTAGTAAATTCATTGCATTATATAAGGAAAGTCATGTGTTGCCGACATCAGATTTTTACTTTCCTTATATACATAATGTATAAGGAAAGTATTGTGACGGGATCGAAAATTCGAATTCGAGTTTTCGACGGGAGAGCACGTTTCAAGCATCCCTTATCACGAATCAAACATTTTTGAAGTGGTGTATGTGTGTGTGTGTGTGTGTGTGTGTGTGTGTGTGTGTGTGTGTGTGTGTGTGTGTCAGTGAGCCTGTGGTGACGATAACTGACGAACGAATGGACCGATTCGAACCAAATTTGGTACAAAAATCACAATCCGTAAACACTGGAAGCCTATTGTTTTTATGTGTAATCGAATGTTCAGAACCCCCCTAAATTTTCGAATAAAATTTTGAAAAAATCGTCAAAAACTAAAAACCGCTAATAAAGTTACGCAAATAGGCATTTCTTATGTAATTTTTTATTAGAAAACGATTGGCATAAATTTTAGAACGCTAACATGAACCGTTCTCGAGATATTGTACATTTTTCAAAAAAATTATGAAAAAGTCGCATAAAAAAAAATTCCTATTGAGAAACATGTTCACTTTTCATATGTAATACCATGCGATACATTGAGTGACATCATTCTCGTGGATCAAGCTCGTTCCATTCATGAAAAAATATACTTTGAATAATACTTTTGTATTTAAACGCCAATAGTCATTAATCTGCTGTAAGAATAACTTTTTTCTTAGTGCATAACGCTTGGCGAGATTTTGGCGACGAATTTGGCGGAATGTCGCCAACTTGGCGACTTTTTTGAAATGTTGCCAAATTAATGAAAATCTCGCCAAATGGATAAAAATGATGCTAAATCAATGAAAATGACGACTGATTGTCGAAAATTCAATATCTTGGAAAGAATATGAGTATCTACTATAAGAAAAACCTATTTTTTTACTGTAAAAGTAGTAAATTCATTACATTATATAAGGAAAGTCATGTGTTGCCCACATCAGATTTTTTAACATGGCATGACAGGATAAAATTTGACAGGATTAGACGTGCAAGGGTTATTTATGGCTCAACGATCACAAAACTCAACACTTTCAATCATTGTAGTGAAAAATAGCAAAGGTGATAAAGTGCCAAAAATAGGCGATAGATAAATAAAAAATAGCCAATAGATAAGTTGGCCAACACAGACCACCTTATCGGCCTATGTTGAAATTCTTATGATTAGTGACTCGATTTGAAGTCTCGATCACACGAAACTTAAAACTGGATTCTAGTATGAAAGGGTCGGTTGAAGCATACTTCAGTTAATTTTCAAATCATCAGACTGTTTTCATTTACTCTGATTTGCTGGGGAAATCAACATTTAAAAAATTATATGCCAAATTGGTATCCACCTCAAAAGCAAAAATGCACCTAACAATTCTGCCTAACACCAGAACCCATAAGGATAAACGATTTTAAGAAGCTTGAAAATATATTTCGATTGATATCAAGTTTGACAATGTACCCCCCCCCTTAGGGGATAACCTTCACTCCCCTCAAAGGGGCTAATGACGTCATGAACACAAAAATTGTATCACGCTTAGTTTCCCTACAGTGGTTAAAATTGTTGTTTCGTGTTAAATTTAAGCAAAAGTTAAGCACGCAATGCAAATTTTCAGTTTTCGAAAGCATATTTGAATTTCAGTGGTTGAAAGTCGCTGCGGATGTAGATAGGAGTATGCAAATATCGTATGATACAGCCAATCACGATTTTCCAGATATATGTTAATTAGGCAGTAGTTGAAGACGCCAGCATACTGAAGGGTTTGAGGAGGTGCATTTAAATGCTGATACGAAGTGTTTATGACTTTTCTAGGATAATTTTTGATGATATTCGTGTTTCTATGGCTAAAAGGAGACGAATGACAGATAGTGAGCACTGGCGCACTGTTGGACGCATTGAATCAGAACAGTCAATCACAGATGTCGCGTCTTCTTTGACGTTGATCATTCGGTAATTTTTCGATTATGGAAACAATTACAAACAAGTCAAACAGTTGTCCGAAGACCTGTTTCCGGTCGTCCAGGGGTTACCCCCCCCCCCCTCTGATAATCGATATATTGCTATATTAGCCAAGCGGAATCGACAAGCTACCTCCACATCTGTTACATCCATGGTTGCGGCGGCACGTGCTAAAAAAATATCTGCAAGTACTGTGCGCCGAAGGCTCCACGTGAAGGGGCTGTATACTCGAGTACCAGGTTATTGTGTTCCACTAACCGTCCAAGCCAGAGGGGCAAGATTAAAGTGGTGCCGTCAACATGGCAATTGGACTGTCTCAGATTATTGCAACGTCCTGTTCACAGACGAGTCCAGATTTACCCTGGAATCAGACGAAAAAGCTGTAAGGGTCTGGAGAGAACGAGACACAGGCAATCAGGCCAAGAATATCATTGAACATCACGCATTCAGAGGTGGCAGAATCATGGTGTGGGTTAGAATTTAAATGGGATATCGCACAGAGCTACGCATCTTTAAAGGCGGCTCTGTGACGGCTGCGGGATGAAGTCCTAGACCCCATTACGAGACTCTACGCTGCAGCAGTTGGTCCTGATTTCCTCCTTATGGGCGTTAATGCCCGTCCCCATCGAGCTAACATCGTTGACGAATGCTTGGAATGTGAGGGCATTTCTCGTATGGAGTGGCCGGCGTATTCACCCGACTTTAATCCCATTTAAAACCTTTAGGATGCCCTCGAGCGTGCTGTCTCTGCACGTTTACCTCCTCCAACCAGTCTTAGAAAGTTGGAAACTGCCCTATTGGAGGAATGGCCATAGCTCGAGTCTGCAATGGTTGAGCACCTCATTGAAAGCATGAAAAATCGTTGTAAAGTTTCTGTGAAGGCTCAGGGTGGTCACGTGTCATATTAATGTAAGTTTGTTGGGTTTGTTTGCCTTTAAACATCATTTTGTTAATGACACAAATGTGACGTTATTCTATAACTTACGAAAAGTAAATATTTGTTCATCTTTGTACATAATTCTTGCTTCCTCTGAAGCATAAACACATTTGCTACCTTCATGTGCAATTTTGAGTTAAACAAGCTTTACTTTTCCATTTTTGTTGATTTAACTGTCCATGCTTAACTTTTGGAAGCCAGTTTATATATATGTATATATATATGTGTATGTATGTATATACACTCTTTTTCAAAAAAACGAAGTACCAAGAAGAAAGGGACTGTTTTTATTAAAATTAAATATGCGTACAGCTCATATACAGGTAATGGAATGATTACAAAATCATGGCCGCAGGACCCATCAATGGTTAGCAATTGCGCATTGAGTTTTCAAATCAGTAATTGGTGACCCCCCCCCCTTGGCGGCAATGCATACTTGTATACGTCTAGGTAAGAAGTGATAAAGTTTCCTAATGTCATCCTGCTATACATTCTGCCAGGCACTCTTCACTTGTTGCTCCAGATCTGCTACATTTCGAGATGCCCGAATCTGGCGGCCTAGCATGTCCAATACATGCTCCATTGTCGAAAGGTCTGGTGACCTTGATGGCCAAGGAACAGTATCAACAGCACGAAGACAGTCCACATATATGCGATCCGTATGCTGCGCGACATTATCTTGCTAGGAAATGGCCCCAGAACGACGTGCCATGAAGGGTAACGCAAACAGCTGGAGGATTTCATCAACATATCGTTGAGCTGTTAAAGTTGTACGCAGGATGACTAGGGATGACCTGCTGTCGTAAAATATAGCCCCCACACCAGGAGTAATGGCTGTATGCCCATGCAAAACAAAGGCTGATTGGGACCGCTGGTCCTAGCGCCTCCACACACTTACCCGATGGTCATCTGCTGAAAGACTGAAGCGTGATTCTTCGCTGAATACGGCAGCCATGATGATCGGCTACGACACCACACCAAACGACTCTGTCGATGTTGTGGAGTTATGGACAGGCGTCTTAAAGGCCACCGTGAGCATAACTCCACCTCAACCAAACGCCGTGAGATGGTATAAGGTACCCTGGGTGATATGGTAGAGCTTGTAGCACGTTGGATGGCGGACAATAATGCCATTGGGCCAGTTCGTTCCTGTAGCACAATCATCCTATCTTGACTTGCATTCGTGCACTTTGGCCTTCTAGAGCCTTCATTCCGCCCATGAGTTCCTTGCAGGAACCATTGCTGCCAGCACCTTTGCACAGCAGAGTCCGTTCGGTGCAGGTGGCGGCCTATTGATCGGTATGACAGCCAGCTTCACGAATCCCGATTATATGACCACATTCGAACTCGTCTAATTGCTTACATGGTTTTCAGCAACATCGCGTCGGCATTATTGGTTGTGTCTCCACGGAACTGTAACGCCGATAACGAGCAAAGATAAACTGTCCGCATTTTTAACCTGTTTTATAGGTTGCTAGTTGCGCAGTAGAAATGCGCGCAATGACCGAAGTTAAAACTCATTGGCCTTGCAAATTTAATCATTTGCTTATTTGGTATAAAGGAATTTGCATGCGAAGATGATCGGATTATTATTTAGGGGTGCATAACTTAATTTTTTTTGCAAAAGAGTGTGTGTATATATATATATAAATTTATATATATATATATTTATATATATATATTTAATGCTTGGATTTTTTTGTTTTTCAATTAATGATTCCATTCCATTAATATGATTCCATTCCATTAATATTTGTTCATTGTCTTCAGCTTGATGACTAGAAATTTCTATTTTTTTTTCCATTTGATTGATGATTTTATATTTAATACTGTTTTTATTACGTTGGCATATTTTAAAGTTTGGGTTTTTTCGTTGTAAAATATGTTTTTTTTATATATATAAACAGGGTATATATGTATTGATGGTCAGAACTGTAAGGGGTTATAGAACTTACCAAAATAAGCAACTTTCAGAGTACAATATGGGGTTGAAAAGGAATCGGCGAGTCGTGAGAGGGCGCTTTCTCTGGGAGTGGATGAAACGTCGCGTCAAAATGGAGTGAAGTGAAGTGGAATAATTGAAATTTATTGGCAAAATTTTTAGAACAAATGCACAAATGAACGACCACCAACTGCGAGACAGGCGTCACAGCGACGACGGAGTGAATCGCGAACACCTTTGAAGATTCCTAGCCTTTCACGAACGTCTGCAGCTGTGACGCTAATTCGGGCGACAAGGTCCTCTAGTGACTCGACGGGCGTCTCCTAAACGGGGCTTTTTAGCTGTTCCCAGTGGAAAAATCCAGGCTGGACGGATCGGGAGATCTATGAGGCAACACGACGAAATCACCAAGGCCAATCCATCTGTTCGAAAAGGCAATGTCCAGGTAGTTCTGCACAATCTTGGTATAATGTACTGGCGCTCCGTGGTGCTGGAACCAACCCCATAATCACCACATCACAGATAAGATTTGCTGGTACAACACGTAGTAAATCTGACAGCACCTGCTGGAGAAAGGTCAGGTACTTCTATCCGTCTAGGCGGTCTGGTAACAGATACGGGCCAATTAATTGGTCGTGGATAATCCTTGCTCACACATTCATGGATAACCTTTGCTGGTGGAACGTGTAGCATGCGGATTTGCTGCGTTCTCCATTTTGACGCAACGTTTCACCCACTCCAGAGAAAGCGCCCTCTCGCGGCTCGCCGGTTACTTTCCGACCCCACATTGTATTGTGAAAATTGTTTGTTTTGGTGAGTTCTATAACCCGTTACAGTTCTGACCATCAGTTTATATACACCCTGTGTATATATATATATATATATATATATATATATATATATATATATATATATATATATATATATATATATATATATATATATATATATATATATATATGTATATATATATATATATATATATATATATGTATATATATATATATATATATATATATATATATATGTATATATATATATTTATATATATTTATATATATATATATATATATATATATATATATATATATATATATATATATATATTCTGATGCAAATAATTAAGATAGAAGTAACCCGAAATTATATGGGTTTTGAATATATAAGAAAGTGGAATGATATTTCACACTTCAAATATTTTATTCTAGCTTAATGCTTTGGATAATTAAGTTACACTCCGTCTGTTTTCAGTCTTTGAAGACTCATAAGAATTATTCATCATTGAGGGTAAAACGTAGAACTTAAGGAACTGGAATTTCAGGTGAGATATTTAATTATATTTCATTTCTGCAGTTCCACAAGAATGCTATATAGTAATTAGGAAATTTCAGGTACCTTTCTTAAATAAAACGCCAAGTAATTAGCAGTGAATGAAATAATTTTCGGGGTAATTCTCTGGGATTTACGTAGTTTCATCTGCGAAGAAATATCCAAAGCTGAGTCATAAACCATTGTAGGTATAGGGATTTATAGATAGATATCACAGAATATGCGTTTATTACTTTCCTTATATACATAGTATAATGTATGAAGAAAATATTGTGAAGGAGTAAAATTCGAATTTTCGACGAGCAAGTTTCAAATATCCCTAAACACGAATCAAACGTTTTTGAGATGATGTCTGTATGTGTATGTCAGTGAGGCTGTGGAGACGATACCTCACGAAAGAATAGAGCAATTTGAACGAAATTTGGTACAAAAATTACAATCCGGAATACTGGAAATCTATTGTTTTTATACGCAATCGAATGTTCAGAACCCCTAAACTTTTCGAGGGAAATTTTGAAAAAATCATCAAAAATTCAAAACATTTATAGTTACGTAAATAATCTTTTTTTTATGTAAATTTTCATTAGAAAACGATTTTTACAAATTTTAGAACGCTAGTATGAACTGTTCACGAGATATTACAAATTTTACAAAAAAATTTATCATAAAATCATATTAAATAAAAAAGATATTAATTATTATGAAATATGTTGACTTTTCATAAGTAATATAATGCGATAAATTTGGTGACATCATTCTAGTGAATCTAGCTCTTTCCATTCGTGAGAAAATGTACTTTGGGTAGTACTTTTTATTTAGAAGCCAATATTCATTTATCTAAGAATAGCTTATTTCCCCCTCCATAACGCTTGCCGAGATTTTGGCGGAATGTCGTCAACCTGGTGATTTTTCTAAGTGTTGCCAAATTAACGAAAACGTCGCCAAATTGAAAAAGACGACTCTAAATCAATTAAAATTACGACTAATTGATCAAACTCAATATCTGGGAAAGAACATAAGAGTAGACTACAAAAATAACCCATTTCTCCGTTCGTCCGTCCGTAACGCTTGGCGAGACATTTAGCGGGACGTCGCCAACTTGGAGATTACTTTCAATGTTGCCAAAGTGACAAAAATGTCGCCAAATTAGACTATATCGCTTATTGAGGATGCTATCAATATTGATAGCTGTTTATTTAGAGATGCTCAATATATAAGTTAATTGCGTATTTTGAAATAGTTTTACATGTTGTCATCCGGAAAATCGCCAAATATACAATTCAACGTTAAAAACACAGTACCGTGGATCTTATACATTATTTTTTTACTATAAAAGTAATAAATTCATTGCATAATATAAGGAAAGTCATGTGCTACCCACATTATGTAGATTTTTTGTATGCGTGAGATGGGTCTGGAAAATTTTTAAGAGATTTGGAAATGAAGCATATTATTTTGCTACATTGCCACTACTGTTACAGTAGTAGCAATTCAGCAAGATCGATTGTTAAGAAAATATGTAGATCTCCAGGTTAGTTCCTTAGATGGAAAGACGGTTTGACTGAAAGAATATTTCCAGTCGTACAGAAAATCTGATACCACGGCAGAAAAGAACTGTTGCAAAAACAAAAGGAGCTGGAAAATATCACTGCGAGAACTGACAAAAGATCCACAAATATCCATGTTGAAATCTAAACTACAGATCATAGTTTGCCAGAAGCACTGAAAGAACTGTGCATATAAAGCGAAAATTACAATCTCGTTGACACAACAAAAGAGATTGAATTGGCTAAATTACCATATCTTGGAAATCAGAATATTAACGAGTCATCATCTCTAATAAAAAAATCTGATGAGGGCAACACATGACTTTCCTTATATAATGCAATGAATTTACTACTTTTACAGTTAAAAAAATGTTATTCTTATAGTAGATACTTATATTCTTTCTAAGATGTTAAATTTTCGTCAATTAGTCGTCATTTTAATTGATTTATCGCCATTTTCATCAATTTGGCGAGATTTTTGTTAATTTGGCAGCAATTAAAAATGTCGCCAAGTTGGCGACATTCCGCCAAATTCGTCGCCAAAATCTCGTCAAGCGTTATGCACGGATAAATAAGTTATTCTTACAGCAGATAAATGATTATTGACGTTCAAATACAAAAGTTATACTCAAAGTATCTTTTTTCATGAATGGAACGAGCTAGATTCACGAGAATGATGTCACCAAATTTATCCCAAGGTATTACATATAAAAAGTGAACATGTTTCTCGATAGGAAATTTTTTTTTTTTTAATTTTATATAACTTTTTGATAATTTTTTTTGAAAAATGTGCAATATCTCGAGAACGGTTCATGTTAGCGTTCTAAAATTTATGTTAATCGTTTTCTAATGAAAAATTGCGTAAGAAATGTCTATTTGCATAACATTATTAGCGGTTTTGATTTTTTGACGATTTTTTCAAAATTTCACTCGAAAATTTAGGGGGGGTTCTGAATATTCGATTGCGTATAAAAACAATAGGTTTCCAGCGTTTACGGATTGTGGTTTTTGTACCAAATTTCGAACATTTAGGGGAGTTCTGAACATTCAATTGTGTTTTAAAACAATAGGCTTCCAGTATTCACGGATTGTGATTTTTGTACCAAATTTCATTCGAATCACTCCATTCATTCATGAGATATCGTATCCACAGACTCACTGACACACAGACATCATCTCAAAAATTTTCGATTCGTGATCAGGGATGCTTGAAACGTGCTCTCCCGTCAAAAACTCGAATTCGAATTTTCGACCTCGTCACAATACTTTCCTTATGCATTATGTATATAAGGAAAGTAATAATTGTAACGAAGTCTATAACTGGATTTCAAATTCTAATTCATTTACACGTTTTGGCCATCTGAATACGTCAGCAACTACACCGCTTACTCAGATTTTCTGTGATTTCATGAACTGTTGAGCCCTTCTGTGTAGGACAGAAAAAATTCGACCACTCTTTGCACAACTAGTGCATTAAGTGCTTGTTGATGATCTAGGAACTCGGGTTTGATTTGAACTGGGATTGATGACTCTGTGTAAACCCTAATAACTGTTGAACCTCTAACAAATCACCAATAACCTCGAACAAATCACACGTACAGCAGCTCTGATAATGACCGGACCACTACGTTGAGCAAACACGATCATTCCATGTTGCAAATCCGTTAGACTGATCAAGTTTTCAACAATTATTACTTTCCTAATATACATACTATAATGTATAAGGAGAGTATTGTGACGGGGTCGAAAATTCGAATTCGAGTTTTCGACGGGAGAGCACGTTTCAAGCATCCCTGATCACGAATCGAACATTTTTTAGGTGATATCACTCTGTGTGTGTCAGTGAGTCTGTGGAGACGATACCTCACGATCGAATGGAGCGATTCGAATGAAATTTGGTACAAAAATTACAATCCGTGAATACTGGAAGCCTATTGTTTTGAAACACAATCAAATGTTCAGAACCTCCTGAAAATTATCGAATGAAATTTCGAAAAAAATCAAAACCTTTAATGAAGTTAAGGAAATAGAATCTCTTATGTAATTTTTCCTTAGGAAACGATAGACATAAACTTTAGAAAGCTAGCTTAAACCGTTCTTGAGATATTGCAAATTTTTTAAATAAATTTATCAAAGAATCTCATAAATTAAAAACTATTAACTATTGAGAAACCTGTTCACTTTTCATATGTAATATAATGCGATAAATTGAGTGACATCATTCTCGTGAATCTAGCTCGTCCCATTTATGAGAAAAGTCACTTTGAGTAATACTTTTGTATTTGAAAGCCAATAGTTATTTATCTGCTATAAGGATAAGTTATTTCTCCGTTCATAACTCTTAGCGAGACTTTGACGACGAATTTGGCGGAATGTCACAACTTGCCGACTTTTTAAATGTTGCCAAATTAAGCCATAAATATAATCTTTATGTCAAATTTATTCTTTAACTTTATATTATTTATTCTTTGACAAATTTAAACTTTATGTCAAATTAACTTTATGTCAAATTTATTATGTCAAAATTTTTCCTATGCTGCCACGTTAAAAAATAAAATTTCGAATACATTTCGAAGTTTTCGCTTGGATTTCAAAAAATTCTATCTAGTTTCGAGATTTTTCGCTAAAAAAACGGATAAAAAGTTTCGTGAAAACCCATTGATGTTTGTGGCCGCTATTGTGTACGCAAATAATCGACCACAGGCATCAGAAATGCAGACAGACAGACTGACATTGTCCCAAAAATAATCAAAACGTATTCAAAAGGTCTTAAAACATATATTGGCATCAACATTTAGAATTTGAAAATTTTTGTGAAAGCAATACTATCTCTATGCTATGTTACACAGCGTGAGAAGGCAAAAATGTGAGAGAAATGAGCTTAATTACATTTTCTCATTTCTTCACTGCGACGCCTTTGGTCGGTGCATCCTTAATCCAGGTATTATCGTTATACTGTATTAGTTTTATCATAAAGAATCTCTTATTTGGCTTTTTCTTGCAGTTCAGAAAATATTTTGTTGCTTTCTCAGCCTGTTTCTTAATGCGATTTCATGAATTTTCCTTTCCAAAAATGAAAGAATATGAAGCTCCTCTATCCCAATTTTCCGGTAGCAATATCTTAATTATATTTATGACTACCTCTTTCGTAAAAAAAATTAGTTTTGTAATTAAGGGAGATTAACAGTTCCTCCAAATAGAGAAATGAAGAAAAAAAATATCTTATGACGCGTTGAAATTCTTCATTATTACGTTTCCTACCATGCATAATAATGTGAAAAATATTTTCTCAAACAACTGAATTAAATAATAAATATAAAACTTAAAGAATCGGAGCATTTCCAAGATATTCCAAGTAAAAAATATCGACAATAAATAAATACAATAAACGATCCTTTCTCTAGGAGAGAGTTCGGGCATGCGCGATCCACCAGGGAGAAACCGCAGTCCACCGTACGAAAGGGAAATTCATTTGCTGCTTTTATGCGTTTGCTTAAAAATCATAAAAAAAAGAATGCAACGATATACACACAACTTTTTGCCAAACGATGAAAGTGCTCTATGCTTCCTTTTTCAGATGTGGCGAAGTATCAGATAACCTAAAATATGCAAATTTCGATGTATTTAGAAAAATAAATAAATATGAAGTAATAATCTTTCTGATGATGACAAGACGAAAACTCTGATAATATTTTCGGTCGCTATGGAAGCGTGATTTGTGTGAAAATCGCTCAAATAGTACTGAAACATCAAATAACTAACAAACTAATTCGAAATTTTAAAAATCTGGCCAACTTGCATCATTTGGGTCCTGAAGTACTACTGCACCAAATTTCATTGCCATCTCGCGCTTAAATTTTTGACATACTCTCACACACACACAAAGCGACATCTTCCTTTATTATGTAGGACATATTTAGTTGAAAGTTAGAAATCTACGTTTCCCTACTAACAACCCCAAAGGATAGCAGCTATAAAATTATTTTGAGAATGCATTTCAAGGATTCGCGAGATGAAGAGATAATAACTTGTAGAGAAAACTTTCCTTCCAGGCCCTCTATCGTCTATGAATTAGTTGAGAAACTCAAAATTCTGACACGCAACCTCTAACGGTACTGCTCCAAGTTGTTTAATACCACAATCACATGCAGGTAAACAATTAATGAAGGTGAATACAATGCAACAAAAAGGAAAATTTTACAATGTTTAAAATTCTGATATGACCAACACATGGCTTTATTCTACAAACTAATTAATTTCGATCTGAACAAGAAAAAAAATACATATCTGAAATGTGTGTCTCGAAATTCTCATATATTCATATCCCCCATTGTTTCATACATTCATATCCCACATTGTTTCATATATTCATATCCCACATTGTTTCATTTTCATATCCCACATTGTTTCATATATTCATAACCCACATTGTTTCATATATTCATATCCCACATTGTTTCATATATTCATATCCCACATTGCTTCATATTCATATCCCACATTGTTTCATATATTCATAACCCACATTGTTTCATATATTCATATCCCACATTGTTTCATATTCATATCCCACATTGCTTCATATTCATATCCCACATTGTTTCATATATTCATATCCCACATTGTTTCATTTTCATATCCCACATTGTTTCATATATTCATAACCCACATTGCTTCATATATTCATATCCCACATTGTTTCATATATTCATATAACACATTGCTTCATATTCATATCCTACATTGTTTCATATACTCATAACCCACATTGTTTCATATATTCATATCCCACATTGTTTCATATATTCATATCCCACATTGCTTCATATTCATATCCCACATTGTTTCATATATTCATAACCCACATTGTTTCATATATTCATATCCCACATTGTTTCATATATTCATATCCCACATTGTTTCATATATTCATATCCCACATTGTTTCATATACATATCCCACATTGTTTCATATATACATAACCCACATTGTTTCATATATTCATATCCCACATTGTTTCATATATTCATATCCCCCATTGTTTCATATATTCATATCCCACATTGTTTCATATTCATATCCCACATTGTTTCATATATTCATAACCCACATTGTTTCATATATTCATATCCCACATTGTTTCATATATTCATATCCCACATTGCTTCATATTCATATCCCACATTGTTTCATATATTCATATCCCACATTGCTTCATATTCATATCCCACATTGTTTCATATATTCATAACCCACATTGTTTCATATATTCATATCCCACATTGTTTCATATATTCATATCCCACATTGCTTCATATTCATATCCCACATTGTTTCATATATTCATATCCCACATTGCTTCATATTCATATCCCACATTGTTTCATATATTCATAACCCACATTGTTTCATATATTCATATCCCACATTGTTTCATATTCATATCCCACATAGTTTCATATATTCATAACCCACATTGTTTCATATATTCATATCCCACATTGCTTCATATTCATATCCCACATTGTTTCATATATTCATAACCCACATTTTTTCATATATTCATATCCCACATTGTTTCATATATTCATATCCCACATTGCTTCATATTCATATCCCACATTGTTTCATATATTCATATCCCACATTGCTTCATATTCATATCCCACATTGTTTCATATATTCATATCCCACATTGTTTCATATATTCATATCCCACATTGTTTCATATTCATATCCCACATAGTTTCATATATTCATAACCCACATTGTTTCATATATTCATATCCCACATTGCTTCATATTCATATCCCACATTGTTTCATTTATTCATATCCCACATTGCTTCATATTCATATCCCACATTGTTTCATATATTCATATCCCACATTGCTTCATATTCATATCCCACATTGTTTCATATATTCATATCCCACATTGTTTCATATATTCATATCCCACATTGTTTCATATTCATATCCCACATAGTTTCATATATTCATAACCCACATTATTTCATATATTCATATCCCACATTGCTTCATATTCATATCCCACATTGCTTCATATATTCATATCCCACATTGTTTCATATATTCATATCCCACATTGTTTCATATATTCATATCCCACATTGTTTCATATTCATATCCCACATAGTTTCATATATTCATAACCCACATTGTTTCATATATTCATATCCCACATTGCTTCATATTCATATCCCACATTGTTTCATATATTCATATCCCACATTGTTTCATATATTCATATCCCACATTGTTTCATATTCATATCCCACATAGTTTCATATATTCATAACCCACATTGTTTCATATATTCATATCCCACATTGCTTCATATTCATATCCCACATTGTTTCATATATTCATATCCCACATTGCTTCATATTCATATCCCACATTGTTTCATATATTCATATCCCACATTGTTTCATATATTCATATCCCACATTGTTTCATATTCATATCCCACATAGTTTCATATATTCATAACCCACATTGTTTCATATATTCATATCCCACATTGCTTCATATTCATATCCCACATTGTTTCATATATTCATATCCCACATTGTTTCATATATTCATATCCCACATTGTTTCAAATTCATATCCCACATAGTTTCATATATTCATAACCCACATTGTTTCATATATTCATATCCCACATTGTTTCATATATTCATATCCCACATTGTTTCATATATTCATATCTCACATTGTTTAAATCTGCTATCATAATTAATATTGGAATGTGTGAGATTATATATTCATATTATATATATTCATATCCCACATGTGTTATAATATGTGGATCTGTTTTCATATCCCACATATGTTATACATTCATACAGCATGTGTTATCTCTATATTATGCGTTATATACTGTTGTTGTTGAGACCCTGACCGTAAGACCTACCAGAAAGGTGTAAGGTAACTGTTTGGATGGCCGGGAAGTGCCATCCAATTTAGACCGGAACCCAGTGGGGGAGGCATCCACAAGGACCGTACCCTACTTCCCCTACCACCAACCTCTCGGAAGGACTTACGGACCCACAGGTTTAACGTGATCGCACTCCGCATGAACACGGCGGCAGTTGTAGCAGCATGCAAATCCAGCGCGCAAACCACCGGGCTACCGCGCCCAAATTGTGTCAACAGCACGCGTTGTTCCCACATTTGGCATTTGGCATATATTCATAGCCCACATTGTTTCATATATTCATATCCCACATTGTTTCATATATTCATATCCCACATTGTTTCATATATTCATATCCCACATTGTTTCATATATTCATATCCCACATTGCTTCATATTCATATCCCACATTGCTTCATATCCCACATTGTTTCATATATTCATATCCCACATTGTTTCATATATTCATATCCCACATTGTTTCATATATTCATATCCCACATTGTTTCATATATTCATATCCCACATTGTTTCATATATTCATATCCCACATTGTTTCATATATTCATATCCCACATTGTTTCATATATTCATATCCCACATTGTTTCATATATTCATATCCCACATTGTTTCATATATTCATATCCCACATTGTTTCATATATTCATAACCCACATTGTTTCATATATTCATATCCCACATTGTTTCATATATTCATATCCCACATTGTTTCATATATTCATATCCCACACTGTTTCATATATTCATATCCCACATTGTTTCATATATTCATAACCCACATTGTTTCATATATTCATAACCCACATTGTTTCATATATTCATATCCCACATTGTTTCATATATTCATATCCCACATTGTTTCATATATTCATATCCCACATTGCTTCATATATTCATATCCCACATTGTTTCATATATTCATATCCCACATTGTTTCATATATTCATAACCCACATTGTTTCACATATTCATAACCCACATTGTTTCATATATTCATATCCCACATTGTTTCATATATTCATATCCCACATTGTTTCATATATTCATATCCCACATGGTTTCATATATTCATATCCCACATTGCTTCATATTCATATCCCACATTGTTTCATATATTCATAACCCACATTGTTTCATATATTCATAACCCACATTGTTTCATATATTCGTATCCCACATTGTTTCATATATTCGTATCCCATATTGTTTCATATATTCGTATCCCGCATTGTTTCATATATTCATATCCCACATTGTTTCATATATTCATATCCCACATTGTTTCATATATTCATATCCCACATTGTTTCATATATTCATATCCCACATTGTTTCATATATTCATAACCCACATTGTTTCATATATTCATATCCCACATTGTTTCATATATTCATATCCCACATTGTTTCATATATTCATATCCCACATTGCTTCATATTCATATCCCACATTGTTTCATATATTCATAACCCACATTGTTTCATATATTCATATCCCACATTGTTTCATATATTCATATCCCACATTGTTTCATATATTCATATCCCACATTGTTTCATATATTCATATCCCACATTGTTTCATATATTCATATCCCACATTGTTTCATATATTCATATCCCACATTGTTTCATATATTCATATCCCACATTGTTTCATATATTCATATCCCACATTGTTTCATATATCCATATCCCACATTGTTTCATATATCCATAACCCACATAGTTTCATATATTCATATCCCACATTGTTTCATATATTCATATCCCACATTGTTTCATATATTCATATCCCACATTGTTTCATATATTCATATCCCACATTGTTTCATATATTCATAACCCACATTGTTTCATATATTCATATCCCACATTGTTTCATATATTCATATCCCACATTGTTTCATATATTCATATCCCACATTGTTTCATATATTCATATCCCACATTGTTTCATATATTCATAACCCACATTGTTTCATATATTCATATCCCACATTGTTTCATATATTCATAACCCACATTGTTTCATATATTCATATCCCACATTGTTTCATATATTCATATCCCACATTGTTTCATATATTCATATCCCACATTGTTTCATATATTCATATCCCACATTGTTTCATATATTCATATCTCACATTGCTTAAATCTGCTATCATAATTAATATTGGAATGTGTGAGATTATATATTCATATTATATATATTTATATCCCACATGTGTTATAATATGTGGATCTGTATTCATATCCCACTTATGTTATACATTCATACAGCATGTGTTATCTCTATATTATGCGTTATATATTGTTGTTGTTGAGACCCTGACCGTCCGACCTACCAGAAAGGTGTAGGGTAACTGTTTGGACGGTCGAGAAGTGCCACCCAATTTAGACCGGAACCCAGTGGAGGAGGCATCCACAAGGACTGTACCCTACTTCCCCTACCACCAACCTCTCGGAAGGACTTACGGACCCACATGTTTAACGTGATCGTACTCCGCATGAACACGGCGGCAGTTGTGGCAGCGTGCAAATCCAGAGCTCAAACCACCGGGCTACCGCGCCCGAAATGTGTCAACAGCACGCGGTGCTCCCACATTTGGCATTTGGCATATATTCATAACCCACATTGTTTCATATATTCATATCCCACATTGTTTCATATATTCATATCTCACATTGTTTAAATCTGCTATCATAGTTAATATTTGAATGTGTGAGATTATATATTCATATTATATATATTCATTTCCCACATGTGTTATAATATGTGGATCTGTATTCATATCCCACATATGTTATACATTCATACAGCATGTGTTACCCTATATTATGCGTTATATATTGTTGCTGTTGAGAGCCTGACCGTCCGACCGACCAGAAAGGTGTAAGATAACTGTTTGGACGGCCGGGAAGTGCCACCCAATTTAGACTGGAACCCAGTGGGAGAGGCATGCACAGGAACCGTACCCTCCTTCCCCTACCACCAACCTCTCGGAAGGACTTACGGACCCACATGTTTAGCGTGATCGTACTCCGCATGAACACGGCGGCAGTTGTGGCAGCGTGCAAATCCAGTGCGCAAACCACCGGGCTACCGCGCCCGAAATGTGCAAACAGCACGCGGTGTTCCCAGGTGGTGACCCACCGAAGTACTAACCGCGCCCGATGCTGCCTGACTTCGGTGATCTAAGCGTTATATATTGTAAAGAACCTTGCTGCCCCGATTGGGAATCGAACCCCAGATCTCCGAACTGGCCAGCCGATGCTCTACCGTTGAGCTACTGGAATGAATTTGCAAGCTCCTACAGTCGAAGTGGGCTCGGAATTCTCCACTTTCTAATGTCCGATTGACGTGCAACTGACAATCTGACTGACCGCCTCCTGCCTGTTTTTATTTCAGGTTATTCTCCTGATACTATTACTTTTACCCTTAGTATTCTGTGTGGTCGTTATCCTTCTAATTTGAATACACCACTCCATATTAAAGAATCCACAGAGTCCATGCTAGTTGTTCTAGAGTCACTTTCAGACTTCATACATCTTTGCACGAACTTACAGTGTTAAATTGTTCGGGCGCCATTGTAAAGAACCTTGCTGTCCCAACCTAGAATCGAACCCCATATCTTTGAACTGGCCATCTGACACTCTACCGTTGAGCTACTGGGACGAAATTGTAAGCATTTATACTCGAAGTAGACTCTGCAATATTCATATCCTAAATTATTTAAATCTAATTCTATCATGACTAATATTAAAATGTGTGAGGTTTCGATAAACTTTTAGTGATCATTTCTTTAATTTACATTTTCTATGTGTTTCCTGTTTAATAACAACATATTACGAGCTTCTATTGGAAGGACCACTCAGGAGTTTTCCAGGAAAAGAACGGATTCTACGAATGAGCAAGTTTTAGGCAGATCGGTTTGTAAAGCGTGTCCCACACACGCCGTATTTGTTTCACGAAGTTTTTATATTAAAAAATATCTGATGTGGGCAGTACATGACTTTCCTTATATAATGCAATGAATTTACTACTTTTACAGCAAAAAAAGAATAGGTTATTCTTATAGTGGATACTTATATTCTTCCTGAGATTTTGAATTTTTGTCAATTAGTCATCATTTTCATTGATTTAGCGTCATTTTTATCCATTTGGCGAAATTTTCGTTAATTTGAGAACATTGAAAAAGTCGCCAAATTGGCGACATTCCGCCAAATTCGTCGCCAAAATCTCGCCAAGCGTTATGGACGGAGAAATAATTTATTCTTATAGCAGATAAATGACTATTGGCGTTCAAATACAAAAGTATTACTCAAAATATATTTTCTCATGAATGGAACGAGTTAGATCCACGAGAATGATGTCACCTAATTTATCGCATGATATTACATATGAAAAGTGAACATGTTTCTCAACAGTTAATATATTTTTTTTATTTATGGGATTTTTTGATAAATTTATTTGAAAAATGTACAATATCTCGAGAAAGGTCCATGCTAGCGTTCTAAAGTTTATGTCAATCGTTTTCCAAGGGAAAATTACATAAGAAATGTCTATTTGCGTAACTTTATTAAAGGTTTTGATTTTTTTATGATTTTTTCAAAATTTCACTCGAAAATTTAGGGGGTTCTGGACATTCGATTGCGTTTAAAAACAACAGGCTTCCAGTATTCACAGATTGTGATTTTTGTACCAAATTTCATTCGAATCGCTCCATTCGTTCGTGAGATATCGTCTCCACAGACTCACTGACACATACACACAAACACACATACTTTCACACATACACACACACACACAGACACTACTTCAAAAATGTTTGATTCGTGATCAGGGATGCGTGAAACGCGCTCTCCCGTTGAAAACTCGAATTCTAATTTTCGACCCCTTCACAATACTTTCCTTATACATTATGTGTGTAAGGAAATAAAAAAGTAATGAATGCCAACAACGGGAAGGTCGAAAGCCCAGGCCAGCCGACTCGTCCTAAGACTTAGAGCAGCACGGTGGATGGCCGGGAAAAAACAACGGGAAGGCCGACAAGGATTATCCCCGAAAACAGAGGGTGGGACAGCACAGTTGTTCGCGCGCGAGGATTACACTCGGAAGACCCGAGTCCGATTCCCGCCTCGCCCAAACTGTCCCGTGTTCACACGGAGTATGGACATGTTAAATATGTGGATCTGTAAGTCCTTCCGAGAGCTTGGTGGTAGGGGAAGGATGGTAGGTCCCAATCGATGCCGCCCTCACTGGGTTTCGGTCTAAATCGAGTGACACTTCCCGGTTCACACAACCAGATACCTTACACTTTCGGGTACGTCGAACGGTCTATGTCGAAAAAGAAGAATCCTGTTAAACACTGTTAAAGAGCTATCTTCTACATAAAGGCAATATTCAGATTTATTATGGGTTGCATGTGGGTGGTGAAGACAAAATATTTAGGTATTGGTATTGCCCCCAACATCTAGTGTTCATGTCTACATAGTTCAGATAATTGTCTAAGGTAGAAGTCCTGCCTGATTTACTTCTTTATGTCCAACCCTAAATCACTATGTTCAATGAATAAATTGTATTTTGGTCTATGATAATCTATATCTGTGCATCCTTGGCTATTAGGAGTCGATTGCTTGGTATTTTCAAGATCGCGTTGAAGTTGTGACACTTTTAGAATTCAGGATTGATGGGAGAAAGATTTTTTATAGATTATGAATGGTCACGCGTACCAACATGTGGCGAAAAATATTGTATTATTTAATGATGATCTACACTATATATAGCTGTAACTGGAAACTAGTAGACGCATCTCAAAATCTTGCATAAATCTACCTATTTCACATGTGTTGAAAACCCAGACCACACGACAGACCCGAAGGTTTACTGTAGCTAAGTGTGTGGCCGGTATTTCACATGTGTGCACATATTGAATATTTTTAATCTGTTTAACATTTCTGCAATTTTACAAAGTGTGTGCATCTTGGTCATCCCTTCTAATCGACTTTTCATTCCCTTTCTCGATAGGTACTCTTAATTTCTAACTTGTCCAAGAAAAGCACGCCTTCCTTGTGGCTCCCTAACATAATTGGCTTTGCTTTGCCCCAATGTTGGTTTAGGGCTGGTGCTATTTGGATTACCCCTTTAGTGACATAGACTCTTCGGGACAAGCCCGAAGATTGCGTTACACCCATGTAAACCTTGTGACTCTCCAACTCGTTGATATCATCGCAAATTGGTGAATTTATGGGTCGTAAGCATCGTTTAAGTGAAATGTAAAATCTGGTGATTGTGTGTCTGAGCATTTGTTCAGCTTGTTTTACACCATGGCGTATTACTTTAAACATATATTGTTTTATTTATAATCGTACTGGAGGGTATTGTTTCTCATACCCTCAAGTACGATTCTAAAGTACTATTTACACATCTAACACCCAAATAGGGATAAGAACTTTACAAATAAAAAAATCTAATGTGGACAGAACATGACTTTCCCTGCAAACTTGCATTCAGTTTCTCTTTATTTCATTAAAATTTACTTAAATTAAGATCAATTACACTAAATAACATTTATTATTATTTGCAATGACATTGAATTCAGACTTTTAATCCAGTTTTCGTTTTTATTTGGCAATTGAACGTGTTTTCAAAACCAGCGTAGCAAAAATGCAGAAAAACTTCAATATCTCGAGAGCGACTAATCTTACTAATGAGATTGGTCATATTCTTTCCATCGTTAAAAATTACGCATAAAACAAGCATTCAATTGATACATTTGAGCTTACGGAGTCTTTTATGTTTGATTTTGATGATTTTTGCGGTACACTTCGCAAAAAACGCAGGTTCTTTTTTCACGAATCAAATCAAAATTTTATCAGCACCAGGGTTACCCACAAGTGCACTTATTTAGCAAATTTTGTGAAATTTAGTCAATTATTTTTTTATCTAGAGTGAATACATGCGATTTCGCGAAAGGTGGATTCCTTTATTCCGAATCGTACCAAAATCGAATCAGCACCAGCGTCTCACCTATAAAACTTTATGAAATTTGGTCTATTAGTTTTTGAGTTAGAGTAGATACATACACATTGCACAGATTTCTAGAGGTCTCCAAACGTGTAGATTTCGTCGAAAACTCCAGTTGCTATTTTCGACAAGATTCCAATACTTTCCCTATACATTAAAATGTATTGCAGGAAAATTAAAAATACGATTTCTGTATTTTGATACAAAAAATATAATTTAGTCTTTTCGGTTCATGTTATTCTTTAAAAGAACTTTTAATTTTTACTTCCCTTATATACATATAATGTATCAGGAAAGTATTGTGAAGGGGTCGAAAATTCGAATTCGAGTTTTCGAAAGAGCACGTTTCAAGCATCTCTGAACACGAATCAGACGTTTTTTAGATTATGTCTTTGTGTGTGTATGTGTGTGTATGAAAGTGTGTGTGTGTGTGTGTGTGTGTGTCAGTGAGCCTGTGGAGCCGATAACTGGCAAACGAATGGAGCAATTCGAATAAAATTTGGTACAAAATTTACAATCCATGAATACTGGAAGTCTATTGTTTCATACGCAATTGGGTGTTCAGAACCCCTCTAAATTTTCGAGTGAAATTTTGAAAAAATCATAAAAAATTAAAAACTTTAATATAGTTACGTAAATAGTCATTTCTTATGTAATTTTTCATTAGAAAACGATTGATTTTAATTTTATAACGGTAGCATGAACCGCTCTCGAAAAATTGCACATTTTTCAAATAAATTTATCAAAAAATTCCACAAATTAAAAAAAATATTGACTGTTGAGATACATGTTCACTTTTCATATGTAATACCATGCGATAAATTGGGTGACACCACTCTCGTGGATCCAGCTCGTTCCATTCATGAGAAAATATACTTTGAGTAATACTTCTGTATTTGAACGCCAATAGTCATTTTTCTGCTATAACTTATTTCTCCGTTCATAACGGTTGGCGAGATTTTGGCGGCGAATCTGGCGGAATATCGCCTACTTGGTGACATTCCGCCAACTTGATGACTTTTTAATGTTGTCAAATTAGCGAAAACCCTGCCAAATGGATAAAATGGCGAGTAATTGACGAAAATTCAAGAATATAAGTATATACTATAAGAATAACCTATTACTTTCCTTTAATACATAATGTATAAGAAAAGTATTGTGACGGGGTCGAAAATTCGAATTCGAGTTTTCGACGGGAGAGCACGTTTCAAGCATCCCTAATCACGAATCAAACATTTTTGAAGTGATGTCTGTATGTGTGTGTGTGTGTGTGTGTGTGTGTGTGCGTGTGTGTGTGTGTGTGAAAGTATGTGTGTGTGTGTATGTGTCAGTGAGCCTGTGGAGACGATAACTCACGAACGAATGGACCGATTTGAACCAAATTTGGTACAAAAATCACAATCCGTAAACACTGGAAGCCTATTGTTTTTATACGCAATCGAATGTTTAGAACTCCCCCTAAATTTTCGAATGAAATTTTGAAAAAATCGTCAAAAAATCAAAACCTCTAATAAAGTTACGGAAATAGGCATTTCTTATGTAATTTTTCATTAGAAAACGATTGACATAAATTTTAGAACGCTAACATGAATATCTCGAGATATTGTACATTTATCAAAAACAATTATCAAAAAGACATATAAAATTAAAAAAAATATTTCCTATTGAGAAATATGTTCACTTTTCATCTGTAATACCATTCGATAAATTGGGTGACATCATTCTCATGGATTTAGCTCGTTCCATTCATGAAAAAAGATACTTTAAGTAATACTTTTGTATTTGAACGCCAATAGTCTGCTGTAATAATAACGTAATAATTAATAATCAATATCTGCTGTAAGAATAACTTATTTCTTCGTCTATAACACTTGGCGATATTTTGGCGACGAATTTGGCGGAATGTCGCCAACTTGGCGACTTTCTAAATTGTTGCCATATTAACGAAAATCTCACCAAATGGATAAAAATGACGCTAAATCAATGGAAATGACGACTAATTGTCGAAAATTCAATATCTTGGAAAGAATATAAGTACCTACTATAAGAATAGCATTTTTTTAAACTGTAAACGTAGTAAATTCATTGCATTATATAAGGAAAGGCATGTGTTGCCCACATCAGATTTTTTTTTTACTATAACAGTAGTAAATTCATTGCATTATATAAGGAAAGTCATGTGATGCCCACATTAATTTTTTTTTTTTAGTTGTAAGTATGTCTATTGAATACAGGATACAAAGTTTTCCAAAAAATGTATACTTCTTTTCATTATTAAACTAAAAAGAATTTCAATCAGAGTGGAATTGAATGAGATAAATATTACATAAATTCTACACTTTAAGCTTTAAGAAGTTGAAATCCTTAGTTTTTTTTATACTGTAAGAAACTGTTTTCGATCTGCATAAAACAGAACTTTAAAATCTTGTTTTCCGTCAAATTTAATTCTTAAAAATTTCAATGTTTAAAGTGATATAGCTCAAGAAAGAGTAAAACTAGAATTACGACATTTGATACGAAATTTGTCGATAATGTGAACTGTAATTTGTTTTCCAAATTTATACATTGAATTTTAAATTTAAGGTATTTGATACATAGCTTACTCAAATATAGAGGTTGTTTCAATTAAAACTATTTAAAAAAAAATTCAGTATATCAATGCATCCTGATAATAAATTAACAAGAAAGATCAATCATGCATAACGCATTGATTATGAAACACTTTCCACCTGCAATGCAATTTTATTTAAACATCTTTAACATGTGATACATTCGACTGTGATATTTTTAAAATTATCACAATATTGGAATATTTTATTATATTTGAAAACTTCATCAAACAGAAATGAATTTTATTCAAATAACGACTTGGAAATATAAATCGCCTTGCTATCTATATAAATGCAGTGAATATATCATTCACAAACTTTTTTCCATTACTTTCATTCAGCGGCGATATTTTCAAAATTATCACAATTTTACAATAATTTATTTTATTGAAAAACTTAAAACCATGGAGATAAATGCACTTTCTATCACCATGCAGATAAATGTACATTCTATCTCCATACAGATAAATGTACTTTCTATCAACATGCAGATAAATTAACAATAACTTCATCGAAAAAGCAATACTATAGAATCGCCTGCTTCTCTATGTAAAATCAATGAATGTTTCATTTATATCAGCGATATTGCAGATTCCAGAGTTAAATAATTTTGCATTAAAAAATTCAGCAATTCTTATTCAACTCATTTTACAGCTTGATGTGTTTTCATTCTCCATACGTGAAAATTAGACTTCGTTGTAGAATAATCAAAGTTTAATGATTATTTAAGCTCAAAAATATTGTAATTGCGCTGGCGCCGCGGTATACAGATACACAGAAAGAAATAAAAAATAAAGCAGTTTTAGTATGGATGCAACACTAAATATATATTATAAAGAACTTTAAAAATCACGATTTTAACACAAGATGGGTGTCATATTTTATTTTGAAGTGGGTCACGTGACCTCTTCATATAATATGGGTGCAATTTATGTTTTAATTTTTATTTAAAAAACTGCCAAACATATTTTGCTGAATTTTTTTTTATACATTTTATGAGATAATTTGAATATTATCTAAAATTTTCGAAGTAATTTGTCAATTTCAAATTCCCGTAAAAAGTGATTGAAAAATTGGGTCCCATAGGGTTCAATGTATTTCATTTTTTCAACTCGGATTCAATCCAAAACTAATTGGGTGATATTATTCATTTACATTCCCATATGTCCCACAGATGTCCGTTTCATAGCGGTTTATAGGCGTAAACCCTCAGATCGTCTCAGAATTACAATATTTTTTTAGTTTAAATGATAATCAAACTTTGATTATTTCTACAACGAAGCCTAATTTTAATGGATGCAGAATGAAAACAAGTGATTCTAAGGTCAGTTGTACAAGAATTGCTGAATTTTTTCAAGCAAAATTATTTAACTCTGGAATCTGGAACAAAAGTGATATGAATGAAATATTCATTACATTTACATAGAGAGCCAGACGATTTATATTTCGATGGCGCCATTTGAATAAAGTTAATTCTTTTCGATGAAGTTTTAAGTTTACAAATATAATAAATTATTGTAGTACTGTGATAATTTAAAATGTATCAGCGCTGAATGTATCGCATTTTAGAGACGACTAAATAAAATTGCATTTCAGTTGAAAAGCGTTTCATAATCAATGATTTATGCATGATTGATCTTCCTAGTTTAGTTATCATTTACACACACACACACACACAACGGTTACCTTACACCTTTCTGGTAGGTCGGACGGTCTGGGTTTCAACAACAATCAACACACACACACACACACACACACACACACACACACACACAGACGTGCATTTTTAGATGGAATTTAGAATGGGATTTATAAGATCTAAAACATAAGTATTAGTCAATATAGCTCAAAATTTTCAAGAGCAAGACACAAATATTAAAAATATTAACAGAATTCAAATGTGAACATAGCTATTATATACGTGTCAATTGTTTCATTCATAAATAACCATTATATAAATCAAAACGGACTGCACCTATAAATAAATGTCGTAAAAGGTGTAAGCAAAAGTTAAAATTCTGATCTTATAGAAATGAAAATGTGCCCATGCCGGGAACTTTATACAATCTCATTTATAATGCGTTTAGAACAAATAAAAATTCTTATCTCTCATTTTATAAATTGCTAATATTAATCTTTATATGGCGGCAGAAATTTTATCGATCGAATTAACTCATTAAAAAGCTCACAGCATTAGGCTTAAGTACTTTCGAATGTACGTAATGGCCTTCTGTGATTTAAAATTCTGGAATAGATTATCAAATGGAAGAACAGAAAAACTTTATCCCAAAAATAGATTTTAGAATTGAGCGATAAATATGCAAAAGGTTTGATTGTTTCCTTTGAATAAAAGGTGCATTAAGATTGATCATCGGATTTGATTTTATCGTTAGCAGTTTTAAAATTGAAAAAACAGCTAAAGTTCAGAAATATTCTCCTAACTTAAGATAGCATAAAACGTGCAACGATAATCAAATTCCGTAGAATTAGAGATAGCGAGAGACTTGATGACCGAATCAAAATATTAGCTTTGTTTAAAGATAAAAAAAAGTTGATGTAAGCAGCATATGATTTTCCCTAGAGACTCAAATTAATTTCTTCATTATGTCTTTAATAATTCAATAAATTGTGTTTACTTGAACAAAGTAACACGTGCAATTATTACTTTCCTTATATACATAATGTATAAAGAAAGTATTGTGACGGGGTCGAAAATTCGAATTCGAGTTTTCGACAGGAGAGCACGTTTCAAGCATCCCTGATCACGAATCGAACATTTTTGATGTCTGTGCGTGTGTATATATGCGTGTGTGTATGTGAAAGTATGTGTGTGTGAAAGTATGTGTGTGTGTGTGTGTCAGTGAGGCTGCGGTGACGATATCTCACGAACAAATGGAGCGATTCGAATGAAATTTGGTACAAAAATCACAATCGGTGAATACTGGAAGCTTATTGTTTTAAAACACAATCGAATGTTCAGAATCCCCCTAAATTTCCGAGTGAAATTTTGAAAAAATCATCAAAAAATCAAAACCTTTAATAAAGTTACGCAAATAGATATTTCTTATGTAATTTTTCCTTAGAAAACAATTGACATAAACTTTAGAACGTTAGCATGAACCGTTCTCGAGATATTTCATATTTTTCAAATAAAGTTATCAAAAAATCCCATAAATTAAAAAAAATATATATTAACTCTTAAGAAACATATTAACGTTTCATATGTAATATCATGCGATACATTGGGTGACATCATTCTCGTGGATCTAATTCGTTCCATTCACGAGAAAAGATACCTTGAGTAATACTTTTGTATTTGAACGCCAATAGTCATTTATACGCTGTAAGAAGAACTTTTTTCTCCGTCCATAACGCTTGGCGAGATTTTGACGACGAATTTAGCGGAATGGCGCCAACTTGACGACATTTTTAAATGTTGCCAAATTAACGAAAATCTCGCCAAATGGATAATAATGACTGTAAATCAATGAAAATGACGACTAATTGGAAAAAATTCAATATCTTCGAAATAATATATGTATCCACTATAAGAATATCTATTTTCTTTTACTGTAAAAGTAGTACATTGATTGCATTATATAAGGAAAGTCATGTGCTGCTCACATTAGATTTTTTGAAATTATACTGAATGTGTACTTGTATATCAATTTTCGTATTCATTTGGTAACTGGACATATTCTCGGAACAGGCGTAGAAAAAATGAGAAAAGACTATACCGTATAATTTTCATCCTCAAAAATTAATTATAAGACAAATATTTAATTGATACATTTGAGCCTATGTAAACTTTTATTGTAGATTTTAACGATTTTTGCGGGCCGATTTTGCGGGCTACAGTGGATACAGATAATTTTGCGGGCCATTTCACAAAAATGAAGATTCCTTTATCCCAAATCGTACCAAAATCTAGTTAGAACGGATACATGCATTGCGCAGATAGACACAGAGGCACACACAAACGCACACACATACACACTAGATAGAGAGACATACAAAAACAGACACACGCAGACGTCATGCAGGGCGCGGTAGCCCAGTGGTTAGCGCGCGGGAATTGCACTCGGTAGACCCGGGTTCGATTCCCACCGCTACCAAAACTGCCGCCGTGTTCACGCGGAGTGCGATCACGTTGAACATGTGGGTCCGTAAGTCCTTCCGAGAAGTTGATGATAGGGTAAGGAGGGTACGGTCCCTGTGGATGCCCCCCCCCCACTGGGTTTCGGTCTAAATTGGATGGCTCTTCCCGGCCGTCCAAACAGTTGCCTTACACCTTTCTGTACGTCGGACGGTAGGGGGCTCAACAACAACACAGACGTCATGCAAAAATAGTTTTTTGTGTGCTAGAGGTCCCAAAACGTATATATGTACCGAAAACTCGAGTTGCGATTTTCGACACAATTCCAATATTTTCCCTATAGATTATATAGGGAAAGTATAACTTGTATTCAGTATTGTAGAGAAAGTAAAAATATGCTATTCAGGTGAAATTACATTGGCTGTGTAATGGCAGCAAGTGGGAACTGCTGCTTCAACTATTTATTTCAGGTACAATGTTTACACTATATATGGCGTTTCGATTTACGATTTATGTTTTCTAGAACATGACACGGCTGCATCACGGCTGTATACACGGCTGCATCATTTTTACTAGAAAATACAATAATCATATTTATAATCATATACCCTAATTACCCTAAAGTAAAATTAAAATCAATATTTATATTTAAAATTATTTGTTATATTTTACTTTCTAATTGTCCAATATAAGGGTTGCGATAAAAAAGTATCTAGACTAAAGTTATTAAAAAAAGGACAAGACTCACATATTTGAAACTTTGAAGTAGTTCCCTACAGCGCTGATTCCACTGTCCAAAACATGTTTAATCATGTTTAGAAATAGAAAACAACTAGCTTACATTATTTTGAAATAAAGAACAGCTAGCTTACATTATTTTGAAATAAAGAACAGCTAACTTACATTGTTTAAAATCTCTTCAATGTCCTCAAATATGTTTCTTTTCAAGTAGACTTTCATTTTTGGGAAAAGGAAAAATTCTCAGGAAGCGAAATCTGGCGAAGGGGCGGCTGTCGGACCTCTAGAATGCGGTATTTTGCGATAAACTGCTGCAAAAGTTGCAATGTATGTGCCGGCGCTTTATCATGGTGCAATTTCCTATCACCAACTTTTTTGTCTGATCTAATGAAAAAACGACGAAAAAAACAGACAACATCGCCTTGACATTGCTGTGGCCACGATGTGTCTGAGAGAATTTGGGATTTTGCTCTATAAAGAATTGACCTCAAATTCGGTGTTATGCCCATAAACCCACAATTCGTAATTCGTAATATGCCCACAATTCGTAATATGCCCATACACCCACAATTCAATGTTTCATGGACTCGGGATGTTGTTCTCTAACTTGTTAAAAATTAACTAGTAGATTATTTCTAGTTTCCTAAAAGGAAACAGTTAACTTCTCCAAACATTTCCTTTTTTGTAAAAAAGTCTCAAAAAAATGTTTTACAGACCACAAGAAAATCATTCAACAATTCAATAAGAGAATTCTTGATTCGGAATGTTGTCTCCTAACTTCTTGCAAACTTATTAGCAACTTCTTGCTTGTTTCTTAAGCTGACTTTTCTGATTTTTACTTTCCTTATATACATAGTATAATGTATAAGGAAAGTATTATGACGGGGGCGAAAATTCGAATTCGAGTTTTCGACGGGAGAGCACGTTTCAAGCATCCCTGATCACGAATTGAACATTTTTGAGGTGATGTGTATGTGTGTGTGTGTGTGCGTGACTGTGGAGACGATAACTCAAAAACGAATGGCGCGATTCGCATGAAATTTGGTACAAAAATTACAATCCATGAATACTGGAAGCCTGTTGTTTTCAAACACAATCGCATGTTCAGACCCCACACCCCACCCTAAATTTTCGAGAGAAATTTTGAAAAAATCATCAAAAAATCAAAACCTTTAATAATTTTACGAAAATAGACATTTCTTATGTAATTTTTCCTTAGAAAACGATTGACATAAACTTTAGAACAGTAACATAAACCGTTCTCGAGATATTGCACATTTTTCAAATACATTTATCAAGAAATCCTAGAAATTCAAGATAAATATTAACTGTTGAGAAACCTGTTCACTTTTTATATGTAATATTATGCGATAAATTTGTGGCATCATTCTCGTAGATCTAGCTCGTTCCATTCATGAGAAAAGATAATTTGAGTAATACTTTTGTATTTGAACGCCAATAATCATTTAACTGCCATAAGAATAACTTATTTCTCCGTCCATAAAGCTTGGCGAGATTTTGGCGACGAATTTGGTGGAATGTCGCCAACTTGGCTAATTTTTTTTAAATGTTGCCAAATTAACGATAATCTGGCCAAATGGTTAACAAGAAAGATCAATCATGCTAAAGCATTGATTATGAAACACTTTCCAACTTCATTGCAATTTTATTTTTTTTAAACATCTCTAAAATGAATACATCCCTAAGTAATATTTCAAAACTTATCACAATACTGCATTAATTTATTATATTTGAAAACTCAAATATTCATCGAAAAAAATGAACTTGATTCAAATGACGGCATTGAAATATAAATTGCCTGGTTTAAATATTTTTAAACTGCGATACATTCCTCGGTAATATTTTTAAAATCATCATAATACTACAATAATTTATTATATTTGAAAACTTCATCGAAAGCAACCGACATTCATTCAAATGACGTCATAGAATAAATAACACGCCTAGATGTCTCTATAAAAACAGCATTTCATTCATAACATTTTCCCATTCATTTCATTCATCACAATACTATAATAATTTATTTTATTTAAAAATTAAGACCATGGAACTACAAGTGATTAAACTCTATGCTTAAAACTTCATCTAAAAAATCGTCTTTTTCTCTGCAAAATCAATGAATATTTATTTCAGTCATATCAGCTATATTGCAGACTCCATGAGCTAAATAATTTTGTACAACTCTTATACAACTCATTCTACATATTTTGCTGTTTACATCTTACATAAATGAAAAATACGCTTCGTTGTAGAAATAATTAAATTTGGATCACCATTTAAACTCAAATATATTGTCATTACGTTGTTTCAGTATGTAGATGCACAAAATTTAGGCAAAAATAAAGCGGTTTTAGGACGAATACAACACTCAATATGAATTAAAAAGAACTTTAAAAATCGCGATTTTGAGACCAGATGGATGCCATATTTTATTTTGAAGTGGGTCACGTGATCGTTTCATATCATGGTCACGTGATCGCTCCCTATAAGATGTGTAATTATTATTTTAATTCTTATTTAAATTACTACTGAATATATTTTGCTGAAATTTGTTTTATATATTTTATGGAATAATTTGAATATTACCTAAAATTTTCGAAGTAATTTGTGAATTCTAAATCCGCTTAAAAAATGTTTGAAAAATTTGGTTCCATAGGGTTCAATGTATTTCATTTTTTCAACCCGGGTTCAATCCAAAACTAATTGGGTGATATTATTCATTTATATTCCCATAGGTCCTACAGACCGTCTGAACAGAACAACATACTAAAATTTTATTTTGGTTAAGTCATTTTTACGGCAGTTATCGTGCTAACGGACAGACATACAGACAGAATGAACAAATGCATAAACACTTTTCAACTTTGTTGTAAAGTATTAAAAAGTGTTATAAGTGACTCTAAATCAATGAAAATGACGACTAATTGACGAAAATTCAATATCTAAGAAAGTATATAAATATCTACTATAAGAATAACCTATTTTTTTTACTGTGAAAGTAGTAAATTCATTGCATTATATAAAGAAAGTCATGTGCTGCCCACATCAGATATTTTTTCCTTTTCAGTAACGAAATTTCAAGGAAAGATTTTACAATGCAGGAAATCACCCGATAAAAGATATCTTGGTTCGCAATATTATTTCATAACTTGTTAGAGACTAACTACTAGTTCCAACTTCCTTCTTGTTGAATCGTTCTTGTTGCCTAACAGAAAATTCCCGTTGCACTAAAGACATATTCAGAAATATTGCAGTGTATAATTCTTATAAATGAATTCAGAAATCTAAAAAATTCTTAACCCCGGGATGAGGAAAGCGTTCAAAATTGCATAAGGTGTTAATAAACCATTTGTAAAATATTACTTTTTAAAACAATTTGGAAAATATTTACCCCCTGAGATATAAATGTCTGACAACTAAATCAAAAAACCAATAAAAAAGCAAAAGTTTGATATATTTAAATTTATACACATCTGTTTGCTTCCTGTAATACATTAACTGAAATGTGGCTGAACTCGACTTTTTTTACCAGAATTCATTTATTTTTTTCAAATTTTACAAGAAAATGTTGAAAAATCGATATCGTGGGTCCAAATAATTACAAATATAACGTACTAACCTTCACTTTATAGAGCTTGAAAAAATATTTCGATTGATATCATACTTGAAAATGTACCCCCCGGGAAGGTTTGCTTGCCCCCAAGAGAGGCTAATGACTTCACGAACAAAAAAAATATGTATCTCGGCTACTTTCCACAACAATAATTGAAACTATAGTCTCGTGAGCATTGAACCATACATAAACCCTTTTATGCATAATTATGCCAAATTTTGTCCTATTCTGTCATGTTAAAAGAATATAAAATTTCGAATAAAATTCAAAGTTTTCGCTCGAATTTAAAAAGAAAAAATTCACCTATAGTTCTAGATATTTTGATAATAAAGCCGGATATAAAGTTTTCTGAAATTACATTAACATTTGAAGCATCTATCATGTCCATAAGTAATCGGTCACATTCATATAAACAGGTAGACATCACTCCAAAAAAATTGTAATGTGGGCAACACATGACTTTCATTATATAAGGCAACGAATTTACTACTTTTACAATAAAAAAATAGGTTTTTCTTATAGTAGCTATTTATATTCCTTCCGAGAAATTGAATTTTCGTCAATTAGTCGTCATTTTCACTGATTTAGTGTCATTTTTATCCATTTGGCGATATTTCCGTTACTTTGGCAACATTTACAAAAGTCGCCAAGTTGGCAACATTCCGCCAAATTCGGCGCCGAAATCTCGCCAAGCGTTATGGACGGAGAAATGAGTTATTCTTATAGCAGATAAATGACTATTGGAGTTCAAATACAAAAGTAATACCCAAAAAATATTTTCTCATGAAAGGAACGAACTAGATCCACGACAATGATGTCACTCAATTTATCGCATGATATTGCATATGAAAAGTGAACATGTTTCTTAAGAGTTAATATATTATTTTTAATTTATGAGTTTTTTGATAAATTTATTTAAAAAATGTGCAATATCTCGAGAACTGTTCGTGCTAGCGGTCTAAAGTTTATGTCAATCGTTTTCTAAGGAAAAATTGCATTAGAAATGTCTATTTGCGTAACTTTATTAAAGGTTTTGATTTTTTGATGATTTTTTCAAAATTTCACTCGACAATTTTTGGTGTTCTGGATATTCGATTACGTTTAAAAACAATAGGATTCCAGTATTCACGGATTGTGATTTTTGTACCAAATTTCGTTCGAATCGATCCGTTTGTTCGTGAGTTATCGTCTCCATAGACTCACTGACACACACACACACTCACATACACATATTTTCACACACACACACATACACACACAGACATCCCCTCAAAAATGTTTGATTCGTGATCAGGGTTGCTTGAAACGTGCTCTTCCAACGAAAACTTAAAATCGAATTTTCGACCCCGTCACAATACTTTCCTTATACATTATATATATGAGGAAAGTAATAATCAAAACGTGCTCAAAAGATCTTAAAATGCATATTGGCTTCAAAATTTCGAATTCGAAAATTTTCGTAAAAACCATGCTTTGTTAATACTACGTATGAGAATGTAAAAATAAATTGTGCTAAGTGAATTTACATGCCATAAGTATCATTAATAAAGAATATTTAGAAAATAATTATATACGAAACATTTAGGCTGCTTATCAAAACTCTGTTTTCACCGATTTTATCATTCTTACAAATATTTTAATTTATTTATGCCGTTAAGCTCAAGTTTTATTATTCTTCAAATGCTCTTTATAGTCTAAATGCCCGTCACGAAATCAACGTCGTGCTTACGTTTGCGTGCGACATCAAATTAGAATTTCCTCAGTTTCTAAATAAATAATGTCATCACAGGGTTATAAGAATATGATTCAGGATCACGACGCGGAATAGATAAAATGAATGGAACTCAACATGTGTTGTTTTTTTCCTCATTCAGTTCTTTCCGTTAAATTGAAATAGTCTTGTGTTTTTGGTTTTGTTTTTCAATTTACAACGTGTCTGTACTAATCGGAAAATCATTGATATTCTAATTAGGAAAGATCAAATATAAGTATCCCTTTGCACCAAACATAAAGAGAAAAAATTCTGATGTGGGCAACACATGACTTTCCTTATATAATGTAATGAAATTACTACTTTTACAGAAACAAAATAGGTTTTTTTTTTATAGTAAATACTAATATTCTTTCCAAAATATTGAATTTTCGACAATTGGTCGTCATTTTCATTAATTTAGCGTCATTTTTATCCATTTGGCGAGATTTTCGTTCATTTGGCAACATTTCAAAAAGTCGCCAAGTTGGCGACATTCCGCCAAATCGTCGCCAAAATCTCGCCAAGCATTATGGACGAAGAAATAAGTTATTCTTACAGCAGATAAATGACTATTGGCGTTCAAATACAAAAGTATTACTCAAAGTATCTTTTTTCATGAATGGAACGAGCTAGATCCACGAGAATGATGTCACCCAATTTATCGCATGGTATTACATATAAAAAGTGAACATGTTTCTCAATAGGAAATATTTTTTTTTATTTTATAGGACTTTTTGATAATTTTTTTTAAAATGTGCAATATCTCGAGAACGGTTCACGTTAGCATTCTAAAATTTATGTCAATCGTTTTCTAATGAAAAATTACATAAGAAATGTCTATTTGCGTAACTTTATTAGTGGTTTTGATTTTTTGACGATTTTTTCAAAATTTCATTCGAAAATTTTGGGGGGGATCTGGACATTCGATTGCATATAAAACAATACGCTTCCAGTGTTTATGGATTGTGATTTTTGTACCAAATTTTGTTGGAATCGGTCCATTCGTTCGTCAGTTATCGTCTCCACAGGCTCACTGACACACATACACACACACACACACACACACACACACACACACACACACATACTTTCACACACACACACGCACGCACACACACACACAGAGACATCACTTCAAAAATGTCTTATTCGTGATCAGGGATGCTTGAAACGTTCTCTCCCGTCGAAAACTCGAATTCGAATTTTCGACCCCGTCACAGTGCTTTCCTTATACATCATGTATATAAGGAAAGTAATATGTCGAGTATAGAGCTTCTAAAGAACCTTGCTGCCTCAATCAGTAATCGAATCCCAGACCTTCGAACTGACCAACCGACGATCTACCGTTGAGCCACTAGAACGAAATTGCAAGCTCTTATTGTAGAAGTGCATTCTGCACTCTCTAATCTCAGATTGGCATGCAACTAACAATCTGACTGTCCACCTCCGGCTATTTTTACCTCAAGTTAGTCTCTTGATGCTATTTTTATCCTACAGGTTAACTTCCTGTGTGGTCATCATCCTCTCGATTTGAAATATGCGCTTCATATACCAGAGTCCACTGAATCCGTGCTAGACGTACTAGAGTCACTTTCAGAATTTCGACACTTTTGCACTAACCTACAGAGTTGATTTTATTGGGTCCCATTATAAAGAAACTTACTGTCCCTACCGGGAATCGAATCCTGGGTCTTCGACTTGGCCAGCCGACGCTTTACCGGTGAGCTAGGGTAACGGCATTGCAAGTTTTTATTGTCCAAGTGAACTCTGCAAGTGTTTTTCATATATATACATTGTGTACTAGCTGCACACCCGTTCTTCCTACGCAATACATAATGTTGTTGTTGTTGAGACCCAGACCGTCCGACCTACCAGAAAGGGCAATACATAATGTAAAGAAGCTTAATTCACAATTGCAGTAAGCTTTTAATATATGAAGACATTTTAACTCTTTACAACAAAGATGAAAAGTGTTTATGACTTTGGTCATTCTGTCTGTCTGTCCGTTAGCACGATAACTGCCGTAAAAATGACTTTATCAAATGAAATTTTAGTATGTTGTTCAGATGGTCTGTGGGACCTATGGGAATATAAATGGATAATATCACCCAATTAGTTTGGGATTAAACCCGGGTTGAAAAAATGAAATGCATTGAACCCTGTGGGACTTGATTTTTAAAACATTTTTTAAGCGAATTTAAAATTCACAAATTGCTTCGAAAGTTTTAAGAAACATTCAAATTATCCCATAAAATATATAAAAAAATTCTACAAAATATATTCAGTAGTTTTTTAAATAAAAATTAAAATAATAATTACATCCTTTATATGAAGAGATCCCCTGACCATTAAATGAAGAGATCACGTGACCCACTTCAAAATAAAATATGGCATCCATCTTGTGTCAAAATCGTGATTTTTAAAGTTCTTTTTAATTAATATTTAGTGTTGTATCAGTCCTGAAACCGCTTTATTTTTGCTTAAATTATGTGCAACTACGCACTGAAACAACGCACTGCAACAACTGCACTACTACTGCTACTGAAACAACGCAATTACAATATATTTGAGTTTAAATGATCATCCAACTTTGATTTATTCTACAACGAAGCCTAATTTTCACTTATGGATAATGTAAACACCAAAGATGTAGAATGAGTTGTATAAGAATTGCTTCGTTTTTTGTAACACAAAATTATTTGGCTCATGGAGTCTGCAATGTAGCTGATATGAATGAAACATACATTGATTTTGCACATAGAACCAAACGAATTTTTCGATGAAGTTTTAAGCATAGAGTTTAATTATTTGCAGCCCTATGGTTTTAAATTTTTAAATAAAATAAATTATTATAGTATTGTGATGAATGGAAAAAATTTAATGAATGAAATACTGCTTTTATATATACGCGATTATACTTCGATGACGTCATTTGAATAAAGTTAATTTGTTTTCGATTAAGTTTTCAAATATAATAAATTATTGTAGTATTATGATAATTTCAAAAGTAGTACTGAGGAATGTATCGCATTTTAGAGATATTTAATCCAGGCAATTTATATTTCAATGCCGTCATTTGAATAAAGTTCATTTTTTTAGATGAAGTTTTAAGTTTTCAAATATAATAAATTAATGTAGTATTGTGATAATTTTAAAAATATTACCGAGGAATGTATCGCGTTTTGGAGATGTTTATATAAAATTGCATTGAAGTTGGAATGTGTTTCATAATCAATGCTTTATGCATGATTGATCTTTCTTGTTTTTAAATAGAGGCACCAACATCAATGAAGCCAGATTATCGAATTCTATCATCTGTAGCTTCGAAAGATTTATAAAAAAGTATGAACAAGAGAGGTAAGGATTCAGAGCCTACAAATCAGAAAGCAAAATGAAGAACAGAGCATTGAAAAAGTAGAACTATACTTTTACGGAGTTACGGTTGAAAGTTTACCAAAAAAGGTTTATAGCGTCTATTTTAATTTGAGCTCTTACAGTTTTTATTTTAAAATCTTTCCTTATGACTGAGTTCTTTATGACTGAGTTACAGTTGAAAGTTTACCAAAACAGGTTTAGCGCTTTTATTACTTTCCTTATATACATAATGTATAAGGAAAGTATTGTGACGGGGTCGAAAATTCGAATTCGAGTTTTCGACGGGAGAGCACGTTTCAAGCATCCCTGATCACGAATCAAACATTTTTGAAGTGATGTCTGTGTGTGTGTGTGTGTGTGTGTGTGTGTGTGTGTGTGTGTGTGAAAGTATGTGTGTGTGTGTGTCATTGAGTCTGTGGAGACGATAACTGACGAACGAATGGACCGATTCGAACCAAATTCACAATCCGTACACACTGGAAGCCTATTGTTTTTATACGTAATCGAATGTTCAGAACCCCCCTAAATTTTCGAATGAAATATTGAAAAAATCGTCAAAAAATCAAAACCGCTAATAAAGTTACGCAAATAGATATTTCTTATGTAATTTTTCATTAGAAAACGATTGGAATAAATTTTAGAACGCTAACATGAACCGTTCTCGAGATATTGTACATTTTTCAAAAAAATTATGAAAAAGTCACATAAAAAAAAATTCCTATTGAGAAACATGTTCACTTTTCATATGTAATACCATGCAATAAATTGAGTGACATCATTCTCGTGGATCTAGCTCGTTCCATTCATGAAAAAATATACTTTGAATAATACTTTTGTATTTGAACGCCAATAGTCATTTATCTGCTGTAAGAATAACTTTTTTCTTAGTGCATAACGCTTGGCGAGAGTTTGGCGACGAATTTGGCGGAATGTCGCCAACTTGGCGACTTTTTTGAAATGTTGCCAAATTAATGAAAATCTCGCCAAATGGATAAAAATGATGCTAAATCAATGAAAATGACGACTAATTGTCGAAAATTCAATATCTTGGAAAGAATATTAGTATCTACTATAAGAAAAACCTATTTTTTTCCTGTAAAAGTAGTAAATTAATTACATTATATAAGGAATGTCATGTGTTGCCCACATCAGATTTTTTTAATTTGAGCTCTATGCTTTTGATATTAAAATATTTTCTTGTACCTCAGTTCCGTATGAACAAGTTACAATTGGAAGTTTACCAAAAAGGGTTTAGCACGTCTATTTTAATTTGAGCTCTTATGGTTTTGATTTTAAAAGCTTTCCTTATAACTGAGTTTCTTATGACTGAGTTACAGTTGGAAATTTGTCAAAACAAGAAAGATCAATCATGCTTAAAGCATTGATTATGAAACACTTTCTAACTTCAATACAATTTTATTTAAACATGTCTAAAATGTGCAATACATTCCTCGGTAATATTTTAAAACTTATCACAATACTACATTAATTTATTATATTTGAAAGCTTAAACCTTCATCGAAAAAAATGAACTTCATTCAAATGACGGCATTGAAATATAAATTGCCTAGTTTAAATATCTCTAAATGTGATACATGCACATAATTTAAGCAGAAATAAAGTGGTTTTAGGACGGATGCAACACTCAATATGAATTAAAAAGAACTTTAAAAATCACGATTTTGGGACAAGATGGATGCCATATATCATTTTGAAGTGGGTCACGTGATCTTTTCATATCATGGTCACGTGATCGCTTCATATAAGAGCAATTTTATGGAGCAATTTGAATATTACCTAAAATTTTCGAAGCAACTTGTGAATTTTAAATCCGCTTAAAAAATGTTTGAAAAATTAGGTCCCATTGGGCTCAATGTATTTCATTTTTTCAACCCGGGTTCAATCCAAAACTAATTGGATGATATTAGTCATTTATATTCCCATAGATCCTACAGACCGTCTGAACAATATACTAAAATTTCATTTTGATTAAGACATTTTTACGGCAGTTATCGTGCTAACGGACAGACAGACAGACAGAATGAACAAAGTCATAAACACTTTTCAACTTTGTTGTAAAGTGTTAAAAAGTTTAGCGCAACTATTTTAATTTGAACTCTTATGGTTCGGATTTTAAAACCTTTCCTTTTACCGAGTTTCTTATAAGTGAGTTACAATTGGAAGTTTAGCAAAAAATGTTTAGTGCGTCTATTTTAATTTGAGATCTCATGATTTTGATGTTAAAATCTTTCTTTATCACTGAGTCTCTTAAGTATCTAGGAGCATAGATAATTGCCCTAAGAATTCTATTTTGCTTTGTTTCTAAAGAGTCTATTTGAGATTTACAGAAATATCCCCATACCGACTACTCGTACAGCATTATGGGGCGGATGATCGATTTATATAGTAATACTTTGTTATAGTAGCTAAGATCTCCATTTCCTATAAGTGGATAGATCATACCAGAGGCCTTATCGGCTTTTTGATGACATTTTTATGTGTAATTTCCAGGTGAGATGGAAGTTTAGAATTACACTTAAATTGATTGTATTGAGCGAAGTATTGGCGACATGACGAGCAAAGTATTATTGTGCATTAAAATTGTCGTATACAAATCCGTAATATCACTCCGTTAATCATATACTTCATAAAAAAGAGAAATAGTTATTTAAAATGCTGAATGGGATTTCAAAGCAACAAGAATCTACGTCATAAATATGTGTTATATCGCAATTTCATTAACTTGCAGTGCACAATGTATTAATAAAATAGATTTTGTAAATAATCAACTTGCAAACATATATAGTACGAATATTTATATTAATATAAATTTTTAAAAAATGTTAAATATTAAAGCTATTATAAATCAGCGTACCTTATATGAAGTCTCCTTTAAACTTAAGTTTCAAATGTTGCTGAAAAATAAATAAGTAAATTAGTAATTAAAAAACAAATTACATACATATGTTACCAAAACAATATTTTTAAACTTATATTGTATTCCTTCAAATTCCCGTTGTTGGTAAGCATTTACTTTGTAACTTATATTTATATGGCACTAGAACGAATACCTAGCACGTTGACCGATATTTATTATGCAACCCTCTGTTTAAAATTACACCGCGAACTTACAGTGAATTCTCAAAATCCAAAGAACGCTTTAACAATACGACCGCTTAAAATAAATAATAAAGAAAACTCGCCATCGTTGTGCTAACAAAAAGTATTTTGTTAATCTAGCTGCAATGTGTGGTGAGAAATCGAAACCCGTCTGTAGCGGCAAAAAAAATACGCAATACCAAATCGGGAATGTGGCATTACGACTTGATATACCCCCACCACCACCCCTTTCGCCCCATTTCAAACCAACGAGAAGCAATTTGGTAGAGGAAATCTGGGCAACTCTAACAATTGCTCTTGATGCTAGTCACGTGATACTAGTATGAGATGAGAAAAGTTTCCCCCCTAAAGAGTTAGCTGCCCCTGTTTTACTTTTCCTGCAATATATGGTAGTGTATAAATGAAAGTATTAGAATCGTGCCGAAAATCGCAACTCGAGTTTTCGACTAATCTGCACGTTTCGGGACCTCTGGAATACGAAAAATCTATTTTTAACATGGCGTCGGTCTGTACAGATTTTGTTTCCATTCTAAATGAAAAACTAATCGACCGAATTTTACAAAATTTGGTAGATAATTTCCTTATGGGTAACCCTGGTGCTGATTAGATTTTGGTACAATTCGGGATGAAAGAACCCGCCTTTTTGCGAAATAACCCGCAAAAATTGTCTGTATCCACTCTAGCTGAAAAACTAATAGACCAAATTTGGTGCATAAATCACGTGTAAAAAAGCCTGGTGATGATTAGATTTTTGTATAATTCGAAAATAAGAACCTGCCTTTTTTCCGAAAGGGCCCGGAAAAATCGTTAAATCTAAAAATGAAAAACTCCGTATGTTCAAATATATCAATTAAATGCTTATTTTATACCTAATGTTTGACGACAAAAATAATTAGACCAACCCCATTTCTCTAGAATTAACCATTCTCGAGATATTTTAGCTTTATCGCATTTTTCCTACGCCACACTTGAAAATAAGTCCAGTTACAAAATGAAAACGAAAATTGAATTAAGAGTGCAGATTCAGTGTAATTTAAAATAATTATGGCTGTTATTTTGTGAAATTAAACTCAATTTAATGAATTATTGGAGAAATAAAGTGAACGTTAATATGAATCTGCAGGAAAAGTCAAGAGCTGGCCACATCAGATATTTTCAGTGTGTGACAACGAAACTCAACGCGTTCTTAGAAGAAAAATGAATATATTGTCAATCATTTCTATTTCTTTAAATAAAAAAGATGTAGGAGATATTGATGAGCTTTATGAAACTTCTCCATCAATGTGTTTTTCAAAAAATATTCATTAAAAGATCTTAAACTGCATTTTAAAACATTTTGGCGACATTTGGCGGTTTTTGAAAAACGAAACTTATAAGACGAGATCAAATTAACGCAAAAAAATTATTAGTGCTCCCTAAGATATAAATTAGTGATTGCAGTCACGTGTATTTTTTACATCCCGGTATTTCAGAAATAAAATATTTTCAATATCTCTATCCCGCTAGATTGGGTTTTTCATTTACCTTCAGTTAAAAGGAGACACATTTTAATTATCTTGAGTTTCGATTTATGTGTTTATAAATATAGTATGTATGTGCATGTTGATATTTTCCGAAAACAAACATTTGAAATACCGGAATTTCGGATATAATGGACATATTTATAAAAGATAATACATATTTTTGTACTTGTATAATATACATTTTGTATAATATATATTTTTGTAATGAACACTGAATATACTCATAAAAAGCATTAGACAGTAATAAAATTAACCTTAAATTAGACAATATAATTTAAAATTACAAAGTACTCAAGTACAGTTGTTGAACTAGATTTTATTTTTAAAATATAGTGCAATAAATGAATATGTGTACTTTGACATATGTACTGTAAAATTATATATGTACTGTAACTTACTGATATTGATCAAATTTCATGTAAAATTTATAAATAAAAGCATCCTGAGCTAATAAGTGCATTTGCAATACTGTAATTTTTTTTATAAAACAAGTTGGTATGCAGTATGTCACTGTTTTCATGACTCCTTTCCCATTTTGACAAATCTATGAGCAAAAATTGTAGTTTTAAATGTATAGTTTAAGCATAGCGCATTGCCGTCGGAGTCATTATTGAATAGCTCATAACAAGTTGTTTTAGTATGTATCATGTGTTATGAATCGGAAAAAGAAAAAAAAATTAACTTGAATGTGGTTCAACTCGATTTTCTCTAGCCAAAATCTCATACCAGATCTGTTTTTAAAATTTTATAAAAAAATGTTAAAAAGTCGGTAACGTGAATACAAATGATTACAATTATAGCGTAACCTTCATTTCAAAGGGCTTGAAAAACTCTTTTGATTGATACCATACTTGACAATGTACTCCCCAGGAGGCGTGTAGCTTGGTACATAGCTTGGTTCCCCTACAGGAGAAAAATGACGTCGCAAACACAAAAATTTGATGTGGGCAGCACATGACTTTCCCTGCAGACTCATATTCATGTTATCTTTAATGCTTCAATAATTCATTAAATTGAGTTTAATTGCACAAACTAACACCCATAATTAATTTAAATTACTAGGGGCTCTGCCACCTTCTCACACAACCCCCCTTCGGAAGGCTTCTACTCCAACTCACTGCCTACGCTTCATATCAATCTTTCCTAAAAATTCTACTTTCAAAAATCTCTTTTCTATCCCTGCTATTTTCTGGAGGAGGAAAAAGCAGGGATTTTTCTTAACCCAGGGAATCTAAAAACTGAATTCCTTGATCCTGAGCTCGCTTTGCAAGCTATTTTATGCCAAACTAAAGTTTAAATCAATAAACGGTTTATTTCATCGTGTTACCCTGTTAGTTCTTTATAAATGTACCAAATTTCATATTTTTATATGCTATAGTTTTTACGGTATGAAACAGAGAAATCGTTAGAAGTGCCTATACGAAAGAAAAATTCACTTCAGAAGTGCATAAAAAGTAAAATATCTCAGAATTTACATCGAAATTAAAAAGAATGGCTCCGTCCTGAAATTTCACCCATGTAGGTACCTGCCAGCAAAACTTCGTGGTCTTGCTATAGTTAGTCTATCCAGGACGCGAACTCGCAGCTCAAATATTTTGTCTCTGACTTTGACACTAAATATTTCTTAAAATACAATATATATCAAAAATGGTTTATTTCAACGTATTCCCCGTAAGCTTTTTCTACAAGTGTACCAAATTGCATATTTATATATGCGATAGCTTTTGCGGTACGAAGCAAAAAATCTCGAAAAACAAGAAATTTGTCAAACAGCGACGGCCTCATCGTCAGGTACTTTTTTTTAATATAGAGATACACTGAATTTACACTTTTAATTCAATTTCCGTTTTCATTTGGTAACTGGACTTATTTTCAAATGCAAAGAAACTAATATATCTTTAGAACGGCTAGTTCCATAATAATGGAATTGGTCTTATTATGTTCATTGTTAAAAATTGCGTATAAAATAAGCATTAATTGATATATTTGAGCATACATCGTCTTTTATTTTTAGATTTAACGATTTTTCGGGCCATTTCGCAAAAAAGGCAGGTTCTTTTTTCCTAATTGTACCAAAATCTAATTAACACCAGCTTAACCTACAAGTGATTTTTCTACGAAATTTTGTGACATGTGTGGTCTATTAGTTTTTTTTTTCAGCTAGAATAGATACAGACAATTTTTGCGGGTCATTTCGTAAAAAAAATCAGGTTCTTATTCCGAATCGTACCAAAATGTAATCAGCACCAGGGTCACCCACAGAACTCCTACACAGTTCAAGCACTATCTTCAAGATATTGCCTGTATTGTGGGCGTTGTTTGTTTGTCTGTCTGTGTGTGAATATGTATGTGTGTTTGTATGTGTGCGTGCGAATATGTATGTGTGATTTTTCTGTGTGCGTGCAAGTATGTATGTGTGTTTTTCTGTGTGTGCGTGCGAATATGTATGTGTGTTTGTCTGTGCGTGTGGACAAACTGTCTGTGCTCTGTGTGTCGAAAGCCGAAAGCCCAGACCATCCGACTCATCCAAAGACATAGAGCAATTTAATGGATGGCCGGCCTGTGCTCTGTGTGTTATTGTTGTTGAAACCCAGACCGTCCGACCTACCAGAAAGGTGTAAGGTAACTGTTTGGACGGTCGGGAAGTGCCACCCAATTTAGACCGGAACCCAGTGGGGGAGGCATCCACAGGGACCGTACCCTCCTTCCCCTACCACCAACCTCTCGGAAGGACTTTCGGACCCACATGTTTAACAACAGGCTTCGTAACATCCTTGAAACTAGTTTAGTTAACTTACTTTCATGAATCTGCTTCTGCCATGGAAGTACCAGTATTTTGTATATTCTTTACACCTCAAACTTACGTTTTTCTCATTTTAAAAATTAATTCAAAGTTCATCTCATAAAAAATCTCTCATACAAATATTTCCTAACTACGTCGATCCAATTCAAAATAAAAATAACAACATTATTTTCTATAGAATTTCATGGTTAAAGGGGAATTTATAATTTTTGCACAACACACGAATATTTCTGAACAAGCTGTTGTGCAAAACGCTTGACTCTTGAAGAAAGTGGCTCTTGACAAATATTTTAGATTTTGAGAACCCTTGAAAGAAATATGTTTTGCTTGCAGCAAGATTGAAAATTGAAAAATTAATTTTAAAAATTAACATTTTGAACAAACAAATTCATTTTTCTCAATTTTTTAAACTTGTTTGAGAGAAAAGGGCATTTTATGCATAAAAATAGCAGATATACTCTGCGTAGCTCATGATGAAAATATGTGCGAATTATAATATATTGATATGACGTATCATTTGAAATCGTGGATGTACGCTCGAGATACAAGAATCAGTCAAGGGATGCGAAAGCCCAGTGGTTAGCGCGCGGAGATTGCACTCGGACGACCCGAGTTCGATTCCCGCCTCTGCCCAAACTGTCGCCGTGTTCACGGAGAGTACGGGCACTTTAAAATTGTGGGTCAGTAAGTCATTTCGTGAAGTTGTTTGTAGGGGAAGGAGTGTACGGTGTCTGTGAATGTCTTCCCCACTGCGTTCTGGTCAAAATTGGGTGGCACTTTCCGGCCGTCCAAACAGATACTTCATAACTTCAGGTAGGTCAGACGGTCTGGGTCGAAGAAAAAGAAGAAGAACATTTAAGTTCGAAAGAGAATAGCCCAGTGGTTAAAGCACGGGATTTTACTCGAAGGACCCGAGTCCCATACTATCCCTATTTCTAAATTTATTATTTCTAAATTTTTGGTCCAAATTTTTAGTCCAAGTTTTTGGATAACTAACGCGTTTATTCACAAGCACAGCATAAACAGGAACAATATACAGTAAAACAACACTTAAATGCTCCACGAATTTCACAAAGCAGCCATTATTATTCTCGAAACATTGACGTATTTCATTTCACAAAACAGCGTCTGCAATTCTCAAAACATTGATGGATGTCACAGTTCAATGTAACTCACATTGCGTCAACTGTCCTCCAACTGAGTGATGACTCTTTTTATAGACTATCTATAGAAACTTCTAGGAATCCATTTATCTCCTAGAAGTTTCGTTATGTCGAAGAGTTTCTCGAATCTTTGGAAAGACGCCGAATGTCACCCAATTGGCGTTAAATTGCCAAATCTGGCAACCCCTCCTGCAAATCGCAGTACCTGGAGACCTTAAATGCACGCTATAAGAAAGGTTATCTGTAAGGGTGTTTCTTCCTCTATTCTTCAGACACTCCAGTGAGAGCATTTTGTACGTTTATAACAATATTGTTTTTAAAAAAATTCCAGTAAAATATATTGTTTAATTTTCCTAAAGAAAGCATAGGGATATATTCTCGATTTACAAAATTATCTTCACAGACAGATCTTGCAGTTTATTCAGCATACGCCACACTAAAGATCTTAAAATGTTAGAAAATATACCCATACATTTTTATCCAGTCTCAACAACTGGTTACATATAATAGAAAATATACGAATTTGAAAAATATCTGCTAAAATTAAACAGATGGCTTAAGAAGTTGGAAATATCAATTATTCCTCTAATCCTACATCCCAAGGCCCATAGTGATAGAACCCAATTGAAAATATTATAACTTCTATTTATAAAATTTTATTTTCTAAGTTAAAATTCACAAATTGCTTCGCAAATTTTAGGAAATATTCTAATTATCCCATAAAAAATATAAAAAATTTTCAGCAAAATATGTTCGGTAGTTTTTTAAATAAAAATTAAAATAGTTATTACACCGATATAATACAAAGAGATCGCGTGATCCACTTCAAAATGAAATATGTCATCCATCTTTTCTTCCAGTGTAAAAATCGTGATTTTTAAAATTCTTTTAAATTTGTATTTAGTGTTGCATCCGTCCTAAAACCGCTTTATTTTTGCGTATTTTTTGTGCATCCATACACCAACGCAATTACAATATTTAGTTTAAATGATCATCAAACTTTGATTATTTCTACAACGAAGCCTAATTTTAATGGATGCAGAATGTAAGCAAATGATTGTAAGCTGAGTTGTATAAGAATTGTTGATTTTTTTCCATACACCAACGCAATTACAATATTTAGTTTAAATGATCATCAAACTTTGATTATTTCTACAACGAAGCCTAATTTTAATGGATGCAGAATGTAAGAAAGTGATTGAAAGCTGAGTTGTATAAGAATTGTTGATTTTTTTCACGCAAAATTATTTAACTCTGGAGTCTGGAATAAAAGTATATGAATGAATTATTTACTTCTTTTACATAGCTAGTCAGACGATTTATATTTCGATGACGTCATTTGAATAAAGTTTATTCTTTTCGATGAAGTTTTAAGTTTTCAAATATAATAAATTATTGTAGTACTGTGATAATTTAAAATACATCAGGGCTGAAAGTATCGTATTTTAGAGATGTATTGATAAAATTGCATTTCAGTTGGAATGTGTTTCATAATCAATGCTGTATGCATGATTGATCTTTCTTGTTCAGGAGAGTACAGGGGAATATATTGCTTCCTGCAGAATTAGTTGCAGAATTAGTTTTTACAATTTTTATTCCCAGCAAAGGCTGAAAAATAATACTCTAACGATTTTAAGATAGATAATTTTATCAATCTGCTGATATAGAAGATTAGATAGAGAATTTTATCAACTTTGTTAGAGATAGCTGAGAAAAAGTCAATTACAAAGTTGTAGACCGTTCCAAAATTATTATAAATCATTTTTGTCCCCTCGAAAAAGATGGAAAAGAACCATATACTTTTCAATGGGACAAAAATGATTAATAATAATATTGGAATAATCTACAACTTTGTAATTAACTTTTTCTCTGCTATCTCTAACAGGGAACGAAATAGCCCTAGTAACCTCCCTAAAAATCTAATAAGAAAATAAATTTGAGTCTTTAGAAAAGTACATGTTCTGTGCACACCAGACTTTTAGGGTGGATACCGGGGCTATTTCGTTTCCTGTTAGAGATAGCTGAGAAAATGTCAATTACAAAATTGTAGATCGTTCCAAAATTTTTATTAATCATTTTTGTCTCCTCGAAAAAGATTGAAAAGAGCCATATACTTTTCAATGAGACAAAAATGATTAATAATAATAGTGGAATGATCTACAACTTTGTAATTAACTTTTTCTTTGCTATCTCTAACAGGAAACGAAATAGCCCCAGTAACCTCCCTAAAAACCTAATAAGAAAATAAATTTGAGTCTTTAGAAAAGTTCATGTGCTGTGCACACCAGATTTTTAGGGAGGGTAGGGGGGCCATTTCCTTTTCTGTTAGAGATAGCTGAGAAAATGTCAATTACAAAGTTATAGATCGTTCCAAAATTTTTATTAATCACTTTTGTCCCCTCGAAAAAGATGAAAAAGAACCATATATTTTTCAAGGGGACAAAAATGATTAATAATAATAATGGAACGATCTAGTTAACTGTAATGATAATTATGAAAATTAACTATGAACGATGTAATTAACGTTTTTTCTCTGCTATCTCTAACAGAAAACGAAATAGCCCGGTTCCCTCCCTAAAAATCTGGTGTGCACAGCACATGACATTTCCTAAAAACTCAAATTTATTTTCTTCTTATTTATTTCATAATTCGTTAATTTGAGCTTAATTGCACAAAATAACACTGATAATTAATTGAAATTAAACGAAATTCGCAGTTTGAATTCAATTTTCATTTCATTTTGCTACTGGACGTATATCAAAAGGCGTTGTTGCAAAAAATAAATGCGAAAAAGTTAAAATATCTCGACAATGGTTAGTTCTAAAGTAATAGAATTGGTTTATTCTTTCACCGTTAAAAATTACGCATGAAACAAGTATTTTATTGATACATTTGTGCATATGTAGTCCTTAATTTCTGATTTTGATGATTTTTGCGGAGTAGTTCGCAAAAAAGGGCAGATTCTTTTTCTCCGAATCGTACCAAAATCTAATCAACACCAAGGTAACCGATAACAAAATTTTATGGAATTTGATCTAGAGTGTACACATACATTTAACTGACATACAGACACACACACATACATACACAGACGTCACGTTAAAAGCACAGGGTCACACACAAGTAACTTACCTACCAAATTTTATGAAATTTGATCGACTAGTTTTTGAGTTAGAGGGAATGCATACATTGTACAGACAGACATTCTAAAAATAGTGTTTCGGCTTCTAGCTACTCGAAACGTGTAGATCCGTCGAAAGTTACGATTTTCGTCACGATTACAATACTTTCCCACTATATTACTATTACTATGTACTGTATGGAAAACAAAGATGAGAATCCGAACCGCGAAAGTTGTCTATACGTATTAAGATTTCTTATAAGGCGTTTCTATATGATTTCCGTTAAGATTTCCAATATACCTGCATAAATAATATACGATAAACCTTTTAACGATACTTTTCGAGTTATATATACATAACGAGTTATTATATATAACTCGAATTATAATTACAGTTATTATATATATATATATATATATATATCGAATTATATATACATAACGATATATACATAAATATCGAGTTATACATAACTATATACATATCGAGTTATACATGATATATATAGATATCAAGTTATATATACATAACCATATATATACATATCGAGTTATATACGCATTACGACCCCTATGACGATATGTTTCGAGTTATATATACATAACGATATATATAAATATCGAGTTATATATACTTAATGATATATATACATATCGAGTTATATATACATAACGATACATATAAATATCGAGTTATATATACTTAATGATATATATACATATCGAGTTATATATACATAATGACCCCTATAACAATATGCTTCAAGTTATATATACATAGCGATGTATATACATATCGAGTTATACATACATAACGACCCCTATAACACTATGTTTCGAGTTATATATACATAGCGATGTATATACATATGGAGTTGTATATACATAACGACCCCTATAACAAAATGTTTCGATTTATATATACATAACTATGTATATACATATCGAGTTATACATAGCTATGTATATACATATCGAGTTATACATAGCTATGTATATACATATCGAATTATATATCCATAGCTATGTATATACATATCGAGTTATATATACATAACGACCCCTATAACAATATGTTTCGAGTTATATATACATACCGATATATATACATATCGAGTTATTTATACATAACGATCCCTATAACAATATGTTTCGAGTTATATATACATACCGATATATATACATATCGAGTTATATATACATTACGGACCCTATAATAATATGTTTCGAGTTATATATACATGGGCCAGGCATATATACCTGGTCCATGACTTTACTTGATTCCCCTATATATATAGCTGGTCAAATCAATGCAATTGTGTAATTTAAAAAGCAACTGACAGAAATTCCCAGCTGTATGTCTGGATGGATCTCAATGGATCTCCCTCTCTCTCACTTCGGTTGGGTTACTCACCTGCTCTGTTCAAATACAACTCAACTCACTGAAGATTGAAAAAAAAAATGACAGTAAAGCTTAAACCGCCTTAGAAATACAGTTGATTCAGGGGGTCCACATTAAACATTAGAATGTAATCACTTGCCACTTTCGGTCTCTTAAACTGTTTGCATGCCAGATAAAGGTATCTATGAGTTTTAGAAATGTTTACTCCCCCTACATAGTGTATGTAAAAGGAAGTATTTTAGATGAGTCAGAAGTCCGATTCGGATTTGGATGAATTAACAACATTTTGAGCAGCCAATTAACCATTTTAACAATATACGTGTGCTTGTCCGACTATTCATTTACGGGCAGAACCAGGGCTACTTCCAACTAGACAAAAATAAATTCTTATCCTCCATAAAAATTTTATATCAGAAAAAAGTTCATTGAACACAGAAGATGAGCCACCAGAGTATAGGTCTGCACGGGCCGAAATTTTATACATTCAGCCGGTCCGACCTGAAAGAACGAGTGCTTAAACCCGGCCCAATCCTGAAGATACTTACATATGTGGAATCCCTGGACGGGCCGAAGACCAGTGAATCTCGACCCGGCCCGGTGCAACATGATTTGTATTCAAATGTTCTGAATGCCCGAATTTGTAAATTATTTGTACAAAGAATAAGGATTAAAGTTTGTTTATTATTGAACATGGTCTTAACATAGCTTAAATCAACACAATAATTTCTTGCACTCCATTAAAATTTATTTAAAATGATTAATTTTTCAAAATTAAATTTTAGCTCTTTAGCCCGGCCCGACCCAACTTCTTTCAAACCATCTGTGAGTGCGGCCCGACCCAATTTCTTTCAAACCTAAGTCTGAGTGCGGCCCGACTTAATTTCTTTCAAACCTAAGTCTGAGTGCGGCCCGACCCAACTTCTTTAAAACCTGAGTTCGGCCCGACCCAACATCTTTAAAACCAAAATCTGAGTGCGGCCCGACCCAACTTCTTTAAAACCTGAATTCGACCCGACCCAACTTCTTTAAAACCTGAGTTCAGCTCGACGCAAATTCTTTCAAACCTAAGTCTGAGTGCAGTCCAACCCAACTTCTTTAAAACCAAAGTCTGAGTGCTGCTCCATCCAACTCCTTTCAAACCTGAGTCAGAGTGCAGCCCGACCCAACTTCTTTCAAACCTACGTCTAAGTGCGGCCCGATCCAACTTCTTTAAAACCTAAGTCTGAGTGCTGCTCGATCCAACTTCTTTAAAACCAAAGTCTGAGTGCGGCCCGACCCAACAGCTTTCAAACCTAAATCTGAGTGCGGCCCGACCCAACTTCTTTAAAACCAAAGTCTGAGTGCGGCCCGAACCAACTTCTTTAAAACCTGAGTTCAGGCCGACCCAACTTCTGTAAAACCAAAGTTTGAGTGCGGACCGACTCAACTTCTTTAAAACCTGAGTTCGACCCGATCCAACTTCTTTAAAATCTAAGTCCGAGTGCGACCCGACTCAACAACTTTCAAACCTAAGTTTGCGTACGACCCGACTCAACTTCTTTCAAACCTGAGTCTGAGTGCAGCCCGACCCAACTTCTTTAAAACCTGAGTTCGACCCGACCCAACTTCCTTCAAATCAAAGTCTGAGTGCGACCCGACCAAACTTCTTTGAAACCTGAGTTCGACCCGACCCAACTTCTTTCAAACCTAAATCTGACTGCGGCCCGACCCAACTTCTTTAAAACCAAAGTCTGAGTGCGGCCTGACCCAACATCTTTAAAACCTAAGTCTGAGTGCGTCCCGACCCAACTTCTTTCAAACCTAAGTCTGACTGCGGCCCAACCCAAATTCTTTATAACCAAAGTCTGAGTGCGGGCCGACCCAACTTCTTTAAAACGTAAGTCTGAGTGTGTCCAGACCCAGCTTCTTTAAAACCGAAGTCTGAGTATGTCCAGACCCAATTCCTTTCAAAGATGAGTCTGAGTGCTGCCCGACCCAACATATTTCAAACCTAAGTCTGGGTGCGGCCCGATATAATTTCTTTCAAAACAAAGTCTGAGAGCGGCCCGGCCCGAAACAGTGTTAGAATTTTCAAGCCCGGCTCAACCCACGTGTCAGACAGAAAATAAACTAGTAGATCAAGCCCGATCCCTTGAAGATGATGATGGCCTCTACCCCAGAACATCACTGGCCCTCCAGAGTATCTCGCTCTCCAAGCATTTGCCTACTTTGCCCATGGTGACAAACTGCAAAACGGCGCTGAGCAGATAACTATGAATTAAAACATTCAATACCGGGATAAAATAAACACGAAGGATCAATCAGTAATAAAGCATTGATTATGAAATACTTTTCAGCTGAAATGCAGTTTTATTTAAACATCTCTAAAATGCGATATATTCAGCGGTGATATTTTTTTTAATTATCACTGTACTACAAGAATTTATTTTACTTAAAAACTTGTTGTATTACAGTGGAAAACCATGGATTTAAAAGTATTTTCTAATTCCATACTTAAAAAGTCATCGAAAAGAGCAATGCCCTAAAATAGTCTGCTTCTTCATGTAAAATCAATGAATATTTCATTCATTTCACCTGTATTCCAGACTCCAGAGCTAAACAATTTTGCGTTAAAAAAAATTCAGCAATTCTTATACAACTCATTTTACAGCTTGATTTGTTTGCATTCTGTATCCATTAAAATTAGGCTTCGTGGTAGAAATAATCAAAGTTTTTCGTTCAAGTGGACTTCGTCAAAGCGAGTGGATACCATTCCGGTATCCACTCGCTTTGACGAAGATATGTAAAATGCTCTGTCGAATGTTCCTCTGTGAACATGTCGACTCCCACGTGGAGGCTATGTCTTTGGGTTAATATTTCTGTTTTTTATATTTCTAATTTATAATTCACTTGGTTTTTATTATTTGTCCTTCCACTAGCCAGTAGACAGTTCCAATGGTGTCCATAGGTAAATACTATCGCCATTGTCAGAAATTGGTTATTCTATGGGTTTTAATTCGAATTGTATGGCCGCCCTGACGAGAATGCAATTTCTAACTAACCGCCGTTTTTTGTGTAGTTTCTATTAATTGTTCTCCATGTCTTGATCTTTAATCGTGAACTAATTATTATTGCCTTTTCACATTTTTGCCGTGTTTGATTATTTATTTTATATATTTATATATATATTTATATATATATACCTTTTTAATTATGATTTTTGTATACTAATATTCCCCTCACCCTCTTTCCATTATAGTTATAAGTTACCTTCTATTTTTATCCTCAGTCTTGGTCTATAGTTACTTATTTGTAACAGATATGCTAGGGATGGGTTTTATTGTACTTACCGGACTTTATGCATAGTTTTCGATTAAAAAAATTTCATTTATATATATATATATATATATATATATATATATATATATATATATATATATATATATATATATATATATATATATATATATATATATATATATATATATATATATATATATATATATATGCATGTGTGTGGGGGATGTGCGAAAAAACGGTAGATACAGTATATATATATATACTGTATTTACGAGCCTGTAAGCATTCGAAGTAAAACGTAAGTAACTTTACACCGTGAAAATGTGTTAAGTCTCAAATTATATTTCATTTAAGTGGAAGTCATTAATATTCATTCAGATATAAATTATACAAATGTTTCTTTAAAGGAAGAAAAATGTTTCAAATTTCTCATTATGTTTTTATTAAAATTTTGCAATGCATTTTACCAAATTAAAATTATACTCATTCTTTTTCATTCAAAAGCATCAACATTTTTGAATTCATTTCTATTTTTCAATTCGATTACACAAAGGCTAAGTTATTTTAATAACAGATCAACTTGGGTGTATTTCTGTTTAAGTACCACAAAAAGAATATGTAGATTATAATAACTTAAATCAAAATTATCTTATGCAAAACTGAACGTTTAATAAAATATACATCTTCCCGCGTTTATTAACGTAAAACATTCAAATAAACAACTTTAATTTTATCATTAATCAAGCTCTCTAATTGCATAATGTATTGCTTGTTTCTTTACGTGTGTCGTTAATCAGTTAAATTTATTCTCATAAAATATGTTACTCAAGGGAATTACTCTCTTTTGAAAAGAACATAACATAATGAATGCTCAAATAAATAATGAATTCCTTAAATGTAATATTTAAATCAAAACTATATTTCCTAGAACGTACTTGGTTTCTCTAAAAATTTTTGCATAGTGAGTAATTATTGTAGATTTTAGAATTTTTATAGATTCAAAAATAATTAAAACATTTCAAAATATTCACTTGGCTCTAATATTTTCATAAATATTATCTATATACCTTTAGTTTATGTATTACTAGCCAAAATAGCCAGAGTTTTGCGTGATTTAAAGTACTTGCAAATTTCAGTAGTATTCAAAATTAAATTGTTTTATTAATTTAATTTAACATTGATATTGCAATTAATAAAATAATAAATATTTTAATATAATTATAATTATTATTATTATTTGAATATTTTTATTGCATTTCGTATTGCAAATTATTTTCAATAGTGCAAATTTCAGTAGTATTTCTTTATTTATTTATTCAATTTTCATTGTAACTACACGTGAAATCCAGTTACACTAACCACACAAACATGAAAAAAACAGAGCATAAAATGCAAGAATACAAAGTAATATACATATCAAGAGCATTAAAAAAAACACATTTAAAAACAACTTTTTAAAATGAGGAGGAGTCAAATTAAAATTATCAATATATATATATATATATATATATATATATATATATATATATATATATATATATATATATATATATATATATATATATATATATATATCACTAAAATAGCTTTTATGGGGAGCAACAAATTTATAGATAGAAAAGCTTTTAATGTAATTGTATTTAACAGTTGTATTATTAAATAAAGTTTTCTTAGTATATTAACAGGTATATAGAATTCCAGATAAGAAAGTAAAACGGAACAATAAATAATAGTATTCACTATGATATTGCTTTTAATTTAATTATGCTACAAAAAATCATAAGAATCTCCGTCTTCACTACACAAAATTATTTTCACCACCAGATATGAAGAACTAAACATCCTTGTTTCATATGCAAGGAAATTTACAAAACAGAAAGGTCAACATATGTCAAATTGAAAACACTGAAATGGCAAAAAATATACCATTTTTAGTGTTATAAGTTTGAATTTTTTTCCAAAAGAAAACAAAAAGCTTGAAATTAAACAATATCAATAATCCCCGTAATGTTATATCCCAAAGCTGTATTAAAACAAAATATGAATATAATATCCTTCATTTATAAAATTAATTATAATACCAATTTCTTTATTATTTAAATCGTATAAGTTAAACAAAAACCTGCTGCATAGAAACACATTAAATTCTACTGATAAGCAATACGTTATAATTTTCTTCAAATAATTTTTATAAAACAAAAATCATCTGATTTATATGAACGATTAATATTAGTATTAATATTAATATACATCTATGGTCGATTAATATTAATTTTGAATTTTAAATTAATATCTCAGCAAACCCTAGTTCTAGAAACTTAAAACATAGCGAGCAAAATGTTAATAAGTTCAGAATGCATTTACGAATTAAACTATCGTAACATATATATATATATATATATATATATATATACGTATATATATATATGTATATATATACATATTTATATATACACTTTACTTACTATAAATAGAATTAACGTGTGCTGGTGAACCTTTGCTTATAAAATCATCGAGATACTTAAGAATTTTACTAGGAACCATCCATCATATACTGTACTAGCAGCATACCCATTCTTCGTACGAAGTATATAATATAAAGAAACTTAAAATTCACAATCATGTGCACATTCCTATAATATACTAAATGACATATTTAATCAAATATTCTGTTAAAATTTAAATTTAATATTCCTAAAAAGAAATTTAAGAATCTCTGGTCTCGCTATACAAAATTATCTTCATGGGCAGATTTAAGAATAAAACATCTTGGCCCGTTTAGTAAGAAAATTTACAAAAAATACGGAATTGAATCTATATATGCAAAATAAACGCTTTAAAATTGTATGGGACCCGTACTACTTATACACGCGAATATTAAAAGATAGAACCTGTATTAGTAGATTACTTGTATAAATTGAAAATATCAATACACCCGTAATCTTTAAACCTGAAGGCAGTAATTGATACCAATATATGCCAAAATGAAAGGGCTAAAATTACATGGGAAGATATACCCGTGCTACTTATAATGTCGTAGATTAGAAGATATGTCTGAGTGTTAGTAGATGATTACCCATATTACTATATGAGTCTCAAAAATATTTGCCAAAATAAAACAGATGACGGAATAAATTGAAAATATCAATAATCCCAGTAATATTTACACCAGAAGGCCATAATTAATTTCAATATATGATAATATGTATCAAAATATATGCCAATATACCTATACTACTTATATTCTCGCAGATTAGAAGCTATACGCGTGCATTTGTAGAAGATTACTCGTACAACGTACAATATACGAGTTTCAACAGGTTTTGCCATAATAAAGCAATGGCATAATAACTAGAAAATATCAATAATCTCTGAATCAATAAACACCGAAAATATCAATAATAATAATGTTTAAACCTGAAGACCGTAATTGATATTATTCAGTCAAAAATGCAATGTCAATTAAATTTATTTAATATACATATCTTCATTATTCAAATCGGAAAAGACTTCCTAAAAATCGTCTGCCGCATAAACACATTGGATTTAAATCCGTTGCTAAGCGAGATGATATCATTTGCTTCAAATAAATTGGTGGAAAAATAACGTCTGAATAATACTATCTTTATGGAAGGTTTGGCGGCTGTAGAACAGATAGTCCCACTTGGCGACAAATTGACGAAACACCAGCACAATAAGATGCCCTAACAAAACACAATTAATTTCATTTATTTAGCACAATTTTATCAATTTCAAGATATTTTTATGGATTTATACATATTTTTATCAATTTTTCATATTTTTACGCTATCTCTATGGAAGGTTTGGCGATATTTTCGTCAATTTAGTGACATTTTAAAAAATCGCCAAATTTATCGGCAAGTAGGACTATATAACTGACAGTTCCACTTAGTTACAAATTGACGAAACATCATCACGATACTTTCCAATAAAAAAACACAATTTATTTCATTTATTTAGAGCAATTTTATCAATTTCAGTATATTTTTATGGATTTACAAACATTTTTATTAATTTGGTGACATTTTAATAATTTGCTAAATGGGTAACTAAGTAGGATGGTTGGACTGACAGACAAATTCTAGCGAAACATCATTTCAGTACTTTCTTCTAACAAAGCAAAAAAAATTTCATTGAATTGCGTCGTTTTCAACAATTGACGACAGTTCCGTCAATTCGGCAAAAAAGAAAAGTTGCCAAGTTAGCGATACCCCGCCAAATTCGTAGTTCTGAATTTGCAAATCTGAATAAAACATCCAGATCCCGTTTGTATATACTAAATGAAAACACTAAAATTGTATTAGAAGATATACCAGTTCTACTCTTTCAGTTTCAACAATCGGCTAAATGAATTTATTGGCTAAACACAATATATGAGTTTATTAACTAAGCACAATATACAAACTTGGCCAAACTAACCAACACGCTTTGCCAAAATAAATGAACGCGATGTACGCATTCTGCAATTAATATCATTTAAAGAAAAATCATACCGTTCATTTATAAGATATTATATTTTTATATCCATTTATTTATTATTCAAATCGAAAAAATAAAAATAAACATTAACAAACACATTTAATTTAATTGCATTGCCGAGCAACATGATATATCCTCATAAAATTCTAAAAATTAATTAACCATTTTGATTTCTTAATACTTTCATCGTTGAGTAAAAGCTTGTGAAAAATAAACCTTGGTGATATATTTTCAATTTAAATTCATGTTTTAAACTATTCATGATTTCAGAAAGTGACTATTTAACGCAAAAATCTGCCACCAAACTCAGAGATAATAATTCATAAATTCTAACTCATTTTCACGGTTTAAACAAACGGTTTTTCATCATTACGTTTGGAGGAACCAGGAAGTTCGAGAGTAGAACTCCGGGAAAAAATTTCGTTTTCAATTAATATCTCGACAACCCCTGGTCTTAGAAACTCAAAACTTGAACTAAATTTAAGGGGGGCATGCTATTTTGAGACTACCCACAAAATTTCATTAAATTCGATTCAGACGTTCTCACTTGATGATGAGACAAACGGAAGTTTCGTTTTCACTAAGTGGGACTATTTCATGGCCACCCGCAAAATTTCATCAAATTCGGTTCAGTCATTCTCCCGTGATGACGGGACAGACAGACAGATTTTAAAGTTTTTTTATATAGATTATGATTTATTTATGCGAATTCCAAATTCCGATGAATGACATATATTTCTTTCTCGAGTTTTCTATTCTAAAGAGGTTTTAATATTCCGTTCTTCAGCATGAATTATTGGGGTGTATTAAGGCTATTTACAAAGATTTTATAATTAACCAATACATATTTATGTTTTACCAGTAGGACGCAACAACCATGCTTTCTTCCCCGCATATTGAAAACCCAAAAGACAGTAAAACATTTTTGGCAAGAAAGAAATGTTAAGATGGGATATTTAAATAATATTACTGGATTCGAATATTTACCTGCGTAAATATTCCAATTCGTAACATTTTAAAAAGAAATTTCCATCTAGATTTAAAGCTTTGTCAATTCGCTACATATTTTTCCATTGTTTCAGACATATATATTGCAAATATGAACAATTTTTATCGTTCACCTAAATGGAAGTTGGAGACAGGCAGAAACATTTGTATGAATTATATGCCCTCTTCGATGCCGTACACTATTATAGTGCTTTGTTTGCACCATATAAAATTTATTTCACAAAAAATACCAAAAATTCTCCGTTTACTGCAGAAACCGAAAGCCTCTTTCGGAAGAGTTATGAAAACTCTAAATCTTATTTCTTGTATTTGGTGGGGAAATTTTTACCGTGAAGTATTTTTTGTGAGATTTCAGTACATTTTGTATAAAAGTATATCAACGTGTTTGTACAACAATGATATAGCAGGGACAGTAAATTGCACTTTACACCGTCTTACAGTTCTTTTTTAATGATTGTTCAAAAAATATGGTTTCTGACCTGAGGAAGAAGGCTCATAACGCCCTTGAAACAATTACAATTGCAGTCACCGAATTTCCTCATGCCTGCTTTCATTAAGAAAATATTAAAAATTTATACACGCAGACGGACATATTTCTAAAAATATTCAAAATGAGTTCAAGAAGTCTTAAAATATGCTTATCCGCCAAAATTTCGAATTCAAAAATTTTCGAGAAATCAGTATTTATATTTTGTGTACAGTAAATAAAAATGTAAAAATCCGCATGAAATTGAATAACCGGAATGATTTGGAAAATCAAAAACTGTGGGCCTTCTGTTTTTGAAATGATTCATTACTTATTCATGTATTACCGATTTTAAGTGAAATGTGATTTTATCTATGCATGCCAAATTTGAGAAACATTGAATTTCTTCGCTAACTAAGAAAGAAATATTTGAATTCAAAATTCAGAAATATTTCCGGACTCAAACGTGCATTTAAAGATTTTTTGACTCTTCAATTTGAAATTACACATTCTATTATATTAGGTATGTTTAGGAAATGTGTCAGGAAGGATATATATGCCTCCATGCAAAAATGATTCATTTTTGCATAATTACTAATGTTGGGAATAAACTTTCTATTAATTTTTCAAAGTATCATATCACTCAACATGAGAGAGAGCGGGTTTCCACCAAATGGACACACTTGCGACTGAGTTTTGTTTTCAAAACTGGAAACAGAAACAATTCCTTGTTTCGAAAACAAAACAAAAGCGCCATTTCAACCATACCGTCTGTCTGAAAATAAGTTGCAGTATTGCTTTGTTTTGAAGCATTTCCACTAAGCTGAAGGTCCAACGCCGTGTCCAACAACAACGACTTGTTTATAGACGCCTAGGTTGTGAATTTTTTGCTATTAATTCTCTAGAAAACAATAGAAAAGGCACAAATAAAGACCAGAGATCAAACCAATAAACGCCGCTTGAGAAACAGAGGATATGGAACGGAAGAAATGCTGTCCGCCTTGAAAACTGATGATATTGGAAGAGTTTGGAATTGGGATCTTATGTTCACAATTTTATAAGAATGTCTGACACTTATTTTAAGACTTTTTTACGTCTGCTGGATTCGGATTTTGTAGGCAAAATATAAATTACTGTGGACTTATTTCGGTGAAGGATCGTCTGGGAATAAATTTGAGGTACCTAAATTACAAAAATGCAACCATTTTTTTGCTATAAAAACTGAAGCATACTAGAACAAGATTCAACGGGTGCACCACAATAAAAATCCACTTAGTTTGAATGTAAAAATATATAACTACCTTTACTGCATTTCAACCGAGCAAACTGCTTTCAGAAACACAAATTAAACCTAGAAATCTTAGGACTTTTTCGCCAAGAGACAGTTTTCACGGCTGTTGCAAAAACCAGCTCCAAATTGTTGCTTTCCTTATATACATAATGTATAAGGAAAGTATTGTGACGGGGTTGAAAATTTGAATTCGAGTTTTCGAAGGGATAGCACGTTTCAAGCATGCCTGGTCACGAATCAAACATTTTTGAAGTGATGTCTGTGTGTGTGTGTGTGTGTGTGAAAGTATGTGTGTGTGTGTGTGTGTGTGTGTGTGTGGGTGTGGGTGTGTGTGTTTTGCGTGTGTATAAATATCATATAAAATAAAAAAAAATTTCGTATTGAGAAAGATTTTTTCTGATGTTTTCATATGTTCACTTTTCATAGTCTCTGTTTTGTTGCAGTTACATATACAGGGTATCCAGTGCTATCGGTGCCCGGTACATGTTCACTTTTCATATGTAATACCATGTGATAAATTTGGTGACATCATTCTCGTGGATATAGCTCGTTCCATTTATGAAAAAGATAATTTGAGTAATACTTTTGTATTTGAACGCCAATAGTCATTTATCTGCTGTAAGAATAACATATTTCTTCGTCCATAACAGTTGGCGAGATTTTAGCGATGAATTTGGTGGAATTTCGCCAACTTGGCGACTTTTTTACATATTGCTAAATTAGCGAAAAACTCGCCAAATGGATAAAAATGACGCTAAATCAATGACGACTTATTGATGATGACGACATGGAAAATGACGACTCATTGACGAAAATTCAATATCTTATAAAGAATATAAATAACTACTATAAAAATAATCTATTTTTTTACGGTAAAAGTAATAAATTCATTGAACTATATAAGGAAAGTCATGTGCTGCCCACATCAGATTTTTTCTGATTTCGGAAACAAGGGCTGCTCGTTTATCGCAATCGACATAGTCTCTGTTTTGTTGCAGTTACATATACAGGGTATCCAGTGCTATCGGTGCCCAATGGCTATTTATTCAACCGTTAGTCGCTGAGATATACTTCGAATTGCAAAAATGTTTTAAATTTCTAAATCTTAGAAACTTAAAACATCTTAGAAACAGTTTATCTTAGAAACAGTTTATCTTTTATAGAAACAGTTTAAATCAATAAATACATTTCTGAAAGAAATACGAAATATAAATTTTTATACAGTCCCCCGGTCCTACCAATTATATTTAGGAAAATCATCCTCATGCAATTTCATGCAAAATAAAAAAAAATCTTCCTTTTACGACCAAAATTCACCGATTTATAAAGCATTAAACTTTATGATTTAAGTCGCTTTTCCACGCATAAAAATGTCCCTTTTCAGACAACTAACCACAGGAACCGTATTGACCTCAGCACAAAAAGTGCTCCAACTTTAAACAGCTGTAAGTCAGTCAATTTTGGTCGTTAAAGAATGATTTTTTTTTTATTTTGCATAAAATTGTATGATGATTTTCCTAAATATAATTGGTAGGACTGGGGGACTGTATAAAAATTTATATTTCATATTTGTTTCAGAAATGCATTTATTGATTTAAACTGTTTCTAAGATAATAGATTTTAAAATTTAAAACATTTTTGCAATTGGAAGTGTATCTCTGTGACTAACTATTGAGGAAATAGCCATTGGGCACCAATAATATTGGACACCCTGTATATGGTTACATACAACTTATACGTTTCTATCATTGGCGGCTCGTGACTTCAAGAATGGGTGATGCAGATTCAGCGGAGGGATTCCCCCTCCTTCTATACAATCATCAAAACACATCACGCTACTGGCACAAGTGTTTTCAAGTAGTATCTAAAAATATCCAAACGAATCTGAAAATTTGCCAAATAATAATAATAATAATAATATTTACCATTCAGACGATTACTTTAAATGATGCAGCGCTTATTCTGCGTCAACTGCTTCACTTCAAGATCCGCTACTAGTTTCTATCTTAAATAGCATCAGCCTTTTATATAGCACTCTATAGCTCAAACATGAATTTATTCCAAAAATTGCCCTTTTTGTATAAGCCCGAAAGCCAAACTCATCCTTTTCCATCATGCCTTAAATTCTTCGGAGACAGGAAATCCTTCTTCCACTAAAACATTGAAGACCCATGAACTTGTAAGCAACATAGGTATTAATCCTTATCCTGCTCCTCCTCCTCATCCTTCACCAGATATATTTAATGAGATAGTCACATTCCCAGACTATTTGATATCTTTCTCTTCCTCCCCAAACATAATACAATTTAAACAAGATTTTCCCCAAGGAACTCTACAATGAGCAATGATTTTTACTTCCTTATCATTCATATTCTGTTCAGATAAAGTATTTGCTGGAAGAATGTAAACAAACATCATGATTCACCATTCTCCTGAACCATGTTCATAAACTCAATTTCATTTATGAACCACTTATTTCGTTCTCGGGAGTGACTCACGACGTTCTTTCAGTAGAAGTCTTAATTCAAATTGAATATCCGACATGTTCACAAGCTCATTTGTATATTTTGGGTTGGATCCCGGACAACGTAGTATTCCGGTAGGTACTCATCCCAATATATATAAGAGGTTCACGGTGGAAACGTCTTATTCGTTATTGATTCGATTCTGATCACATCTCTGGTCTTCTTAGATCTAATCTGACGGTTTTAAGACATAATGTCTTGGTATTAGATGATTACGGGGATGAAGGGTAAAAAAGTGCATGTTCAGATGAGTTAGTCTGTGAGTGACGGTTTTTGTCACTGGCAGAATTGTTTATACACCGGTGATTTTGAATGCTTTTAATTTTAAGCAATGTCGACCGAGCCTAATTTAAAGATTCAACTATAATGTGTCAGAAAAGGTTTTGTGTTCCGTTATGTGACCTGAATGAGGTGAAAACTGAACGACATATCAAAGGTAGCAAAAGTTTACTGTAAGTAATGTTTTCGGAGCGAACCTCTTGTGCAATTTACTTATGTAAATCAACTTGTATATATGTTCAGGCTGCATATGTTTATTGCAGTAAGCCATTGCAATTTGGCAAGATTCTGCAATTTAGATAAACGCAGACTCAGCATTGTCAATTGAAAAACTTGAATCTTGCATTTCTTCCTTTGCCGCTGCAGAACACTGCTTACGACTTTATGAAAAATTCATTTTTTCATCAATTGTATTAAATTGTATCTCAAAATTCTCTGAATTTTAAATTTTGGCTGAACATTTTTGACGACAAAACGTCGTGAACCCACTTCAAACATCTCTTTTGGAAGCATTACCGTCTGCGTGTTTGTATGTGTAGAAGGCCCAGACCACACGACCAACCCGAAGGTTTATGGCAGATGTGTTTGTATGTGTGTCGTCTTTGAGCTCTTGATGCGATAATTTAAGAACAAATTTCGCTATAAAGTGTTGCATACAAGGTGTCAAAGAAAATCATAGACCCAGACAATAACTCAAGAAGTATTAAGTTATCGCCTATTTGTATGCAGGTGTTCAGGAAGCACCAATAGAGCTACGCGATAAGACAATTTTAGGGTGGCTGACCTCTTCTTGTTAGAGATAAAGCGAAAAAGTCAATTAAAAGTTATAGAGTCTTAAAAAATTAGTACTAAGTATTTTTGTTCCCTCGCAGAAGATGGAAAGAAACCTTGAAACCAGTGTATGCAAACTAGCTCCCCTTAAAATAGCAAAGATTTAGACAATGTGACAGAATAAACACAAAACTCTTTATTATACACAAACCTTAAAATGTTCACTTTCACACACACACATGTCATACGATGTCTCCGCATGTTTTTCAATGTCTCTACGTTCAGACTGTTACATGCAGTTTAATTAAATCGTATCTTTTAAAATCGTTTTTAACCCCCTATTTTGCCATTTTTGCTGTTTGACGAAAATGTTTAGAGAAATTTTGCAACGATCTACAACTTTGCGATTAACTTTTCCCCTCTCTCTAGCAGGAAGAGAGAGATATCCCCCATACCCTTCAAAAGAAGAGAGCCAGATCCCCCTTAAAGTTGTATCATAGTGCAGCGCCATATGGATTTTCTATACACCATATAAAAACATAATGTAACTATAATACTTCTCGAGTTATTGGCTGGACTTTCCTTGATACCACGCATAGAAGTATTATGTACAAACCAAAATTCTCGTAATTGAGATTTAGTCTAATTTAGTCTACAGACTTCAAAACTTCGCGAGCACATTTCGAACACTTATGTAAAGACTACAAAATGTATCCGAAGTTGCCCAACTTAATATGAAAATCTTTCAGATTAAAATCCCACCGCACCCACATCGAATTTTTAAAAACCAAAATAAGCTTTAGCAAAACACCCGCTTATAGAAATGTTATGAAATGCATAACATGTGTTTATTAATTAATTCCTTCTAAATTTAATATTCGGCAAATTATAATTTCGTTTCGATTCTAAAATCTGTTCTTAAATATTATTTCAAATTTATGAAGCGCCAATTGTGTTATTTCGGCTTGTTGGAGTCTCCCCGTCTGTATCGATAACCCTTGGCGATATGATACAGTTCTCGCACTTTGTAAGTTTACCCCGATTCACATTTCATATTGAAATGTATTGGAACTCTTTTCTGTGTCGTCACGAACGCGCGCATTTAAACTAAGACGCTTAATTAAGAATAAGATAATTAGTTTCAGTTGGCGATGTAATCTCAAGGCAGTAGGACATACGCCCGTGGGGCATAGAACAGAATGTTATTCGTAGAAGGATATCTAATATTAAATTAATAATGAAGTAAATTGTTTGAGTTTTTAATGTAATTTCGAAGAGTCACGAGATTCTTTTCATCATAGATCGATTATTCCGAGATGTCCAACCGGCGCAAACCAATTTCGGATCCGCCGATGTATTCAACGAATTTTGCTCTATATGTTGGAAATCTATGTGCATCCTCAAGTATCATCATTAATAATTCTGATGGCCAATACTCCTTGCTGTATATTATTTGAAACATGATAATTCCTCGTCTAATAAAGGAAAATGTAAATTTAAAGTAGTTGAGCTTCATCATTCATTTCTTCTGCCAACACGCCACTCATCTCTCGCCATATCAACGCGGATCTTCCATCTTATCCGATGCCAGTGAGAAACCGCCCTCAGCGATCGCGCTCCATCCCATTTCCATCACACTCCGCTGCATAAACCACTATGCCTTCACTGCCGTGCCGCTCCAGGTGAGATACTACCTGTTATGCCCTGACCAGTGACATTACAACAGAAACAACGACAACCAGAAAGAAACATTTGCTCCGATGGTGTTAAGGAGATTACGTCTTCAATCCACAGAAAGTATATATTTTTAATTTACTTAGTATGGGTTCCGTTCAATATTTATTTTAAAATTAATTTGTTGATCTTTCCGATGGTGTTAATATGAAAACTCTGTAATAATATTTTTGGTCGCTTGAGGAACAGAATTGTGTAAAAATCGAGCTAAATCGTGCTAAAACGTTAAGATAACCAAAAACAAATTAAAATATTAAGAAAAATCTCGCTAAGGTGCATCGTTCTGTATCCTGAAGTACCTGTGTATAAATTTGGTGGCTGTACATCGCTTAGATTTTTTTTTTGCTACCGACGACACAAACAGACGAACAGACAGACATATTTATCTATTATTATAAATGTTTGCTTGTGTGTGTGTGTGTGTGGGCTGGTCGTGCATATGGTTACTCAAAAACAAACACACCGTTATAAAATTTTATGTGTGGATATATGATGTCAAAACTAGAACGATATAGTCGTTTTTGTAATTAGCATGATTATAACGCAAATTATTCAGAAGCTAACTTTATAGCATTATTTCCAATGAAGAAATATGAAAATTAAATTTTTTTCAAACTCAAATTTGCATTTTTTATACAAATTACTGCTGATATAAGTTATACTGATACGAGTTTAAATCCTCAATAAATCGTGTATGCACCCTATTGTAGTGATAATTATTGTGGTAATAGGAACTAATTTATTTAATTTAAAATATTTGTAAATTTGTCTGCTGTGTCATGCAAAACAATACCTTTAAATTTATGGCTGTTCATTCAACGTCACCTAAAAATGTTATAAAGCAAACTAGTAAATTTTAAGCTAAAATAAAGGTATGTACTCTAACAAATATTTATTTAAAAAACAATGTTCACATTTAATATGCATTACAACATTCCTTAAATAAATGTTCGTAATATATATTTTTGCACATTCCACTTAAAACATAGTAAATCTGGAAGCGATTGCAATAACATAATTGAAAACTTAATATTAATCTACTTGGACTATTTTTCATTTAAATAGTTATATAACTATATTGTTTATTACTTGAATATAAGTATAATGCACAATATCTCAGTATCTTAGTCATCGTTGATTTTCTTTCAGCTGAGCACCACCTGTTTGGTATATAATTTGCGTCTATGAATTATAGTTATATTCAGTGACCATGATCACATTTTAAAATTTATTATCATGCACAATGCATTAATAAACACTTAAGTCACTGATCAGATAATTTCTGTACTAGTCTATTGAAGAATTAACATAATTCTTGGCAAATATGTCCCAAAGAAAGAGATTATTTGTTCTAGCTGCCAGAGCATTTTTGGACTACTATCTATTTGACGAAGTTAAAATCTGTAATGATCATCACATGTGAAAATTTAAACTCTTCTCATTACTTCACCTTTTTATAAAGGCTGGGATCCGCCCCAGAAACCTCAGGTATCGTAACGTCACTACTGCTCCTTCCCTGATTTTTCGTAAATCTCCTGGACCACCATTTTGCTGCATTCCTATGATTGTTCAGTGGCTTGATTTGGCATCACGTGATCTTGTAACATCAACTTTTTGGTGCTTTTTTAACAAAAAGCCAACTGTTCTATAGCCTTGCCATAAATATTTTACAACAGCTGCTGGCCGGCTCGTTCATGCGATGTGCCGTAAAATTTTAACTTCCTTCGAGAAAAAGCCTTATGAAGTAACAAATACCAAAAGAAAGTCAGCATATTAAATCAAAAACTATATTTATTAAAATAAAATTAGGATAATATACATTTTAAGTTTAAGATAGCAGTCCGAAAAAGAGCATAGCAGACCTCCTCACCGTTTACATACATCATAGGTTAGAAAGTTACATGGAAGGCAAACCGGAGTGTAAAGCATGGGAATCCTATAAAGCAGGTGAACAAGAGGACCAGTCAATAATGGCGGCTAGAGATAAGGGCAGGTTCAAGCGTTGACATTCACACAAGAAAACACAAACGTAGGCAATGGTGAGCAAATTAAAAATGGCGAAACACCTCGGCCACGTGTCTCAAGTCCTAGTCTGGGAGGCGTAATTGTAGGTACACCATGTATCCCAAGCGTAAATGGAAACGTGTAATGACGTTAGCAACTTTATACAACGGTTTGGGACGAAACGTAGTACACTATGATACGTAGTATACTACGATGACGTAGTACACTCATGCGCACTACACCACCACCATAAGCCGAGACGTTCACACCAACGCTCTTTCAGTGGGAGATCCCCAAAACTGCTCCAGACCAAGGTCCTTTAATATACTCAGCCCTGCAACGAATCAAAAGTTGTCTGTATCGTCATTCGTGATGTCACTCACGCTCCAGAGTAAACTTTGAGAGGAGTCGCTAAAACACAAGACGTTTTCGCATTGTTACAGTTAAAAATTGTTTGTTCGTTTAGAGGTAACAATCCAGGCATATACAAAACAACTTGCTCGGAAATTTTAAATTGTGCTGTGCACACAGGATCCAGTGACGTCAAAGGAAATTTAGTAACGTCGATGGAGTAAGATGACAGTCATAGTTAACAAGTTCGGTCCCATTTGAGAACCCAAGAACAAAATACGCGAGTTCTCAATCCTCATGGCATCATATGCGCAGAGCCAGGGGAAAATATTTAAGTCAGTTTTGCCTGGACTGAGCTTTTATACCACCCGCCTCAAATGGAATTTACGTACATTTGTACAAGTTTCATTTAATAGCGTGCATAGTTTTATTAAATAGCGAGGCTGAGACATCGCGCTGGGATAAAACTGAAACGTGAGATGAACTCTGCCCCATTCTGTTTTCTGGAGAGTTTTTGTTGAGCTGGATCCCTGCGAGATCAGAACGGAGCTTTAATTGCATCTCTTTTCTGCTGCCAAAGATAAGGGTGGTTACAACTTGACAGACTTAATTTCAACTCTTAGTTCCACAAAGTCTGTGCTTTTGTCCAAGTCGTACACATTTTATTACTTCGAACTTGTGCACATTTTAAAAATAAAAAGAATACTATTTAATATAACACTGCTAAATTGACATGGTCGTAAATTGATCATATTAGTGGAACTCATTATTTAATTATACAATGAATTGTTTTGCCGCTGATAACCTTCTAATTATTTATCTTTCGCGCGAGTTCTGTAAAAGAATATTAATTAATATATTACTAAATTAATTGCACCATTTTAACTTTAACAATAAAACATTTATTAACAACATAACATACTTATTAAATTCATTACACAATTAGTCATATTATTTCGGCGGAGAGAGACAATGTGAGATCATTATTAAAATTACCTAAAATGTATTTAAGACCTGATGTATTATTTGATGAACACATACTTTCAAAGCTGTCTTGACTTGGTCACTAGCACGTGCTTCGCCAATCATATCACTAAAATTAACTCTGTAATTCGCAGATCATATTGTACTGCTGGCTCGAACACTCGTACTTATGGCATTCTGTTAGTCTGTTCTCTGTAAGTATCCTTGTTCTGTATCCCCGTTCTTATGTCATTCTAGTAGTCGGTTCTTTCTCATCGTTCTTAGGTCATTCCATCTCTATATCTTTCCAAGTCTCGCGTTGTAAGTCTTTTTCTCGCTATGTCTGTTTTTATCGTCGTTCTTATGTCATAGGTTGTGGCTCTTTTTGCCTCAGGACTGACACTCCTCCTTTGCTCTCATTGGCAGCCTTCAGGGTGACGCTACAAGCTTCTTCTCAATTGGTCGGCCTTTTTATTCAATGGCGTTCTTTACATTCTTAGCAGCCCTTCGACCCCTTCTTGTCTTGACACCACTAAATTTATTATTTTAGTTGCTCTTTGGGTCAGCGTGTCGTAAACACTGGCGTCATTCAGACTGGAGGTATTGTTTGGTGTTTCAGACACAATAAATAATGTACATAAAACTGTCTCACAATAACTAGTGTGAAATCTATTTCTGGTCTCACATATCTCCCGAGACCAGAAATAGATCTCACAGAACTCATCTCGTTTTTTGTTTGTTTCCGAGTTCTTTACATAAAACTGAAATGCTCACAGGTAGTAATTTTCACAATAGCGTTACTTTCTCTGCAATGCATATGATAATGCATAGGGAAAGTATTAGAATCATGCCAAAAATCAGAACTCGAGATTTTGACGGATATACATGTTTTGGGACCTCTAGAACACTAAAAAACTGTTTTTATTGTGACGGCAGTGTGTCTATCTGTGTGTCTGTCTGTGCAATGTATGTAAACACTCTAACTGATAAACTAGTTGACCGAATTTCATAAAATTTGGTAAACAAGTCACTTGTAGGTTAAGCTGGTGCTGATTAGATTTTGGTATGATTCGAAAGAAAAGAACCTGCATTTATTTGCAAAATGGTCCGCAAAAATCTTCAAAATCTAAAATAAAAGACTACATATGCTCAAATATATCGATTAAATGCTTATTTTATACCAATTTTTGACGACACACAGAATAAGACTAACCCCATTACGCTAGGTCTAACCATGCTTCAGATATTTTAGTTTTATCGCATTTTCGCTACGCCACCTTCGAAAATAAGTCCAGAGGTAGCAAGTGAAAACAAAAATTGAGTTAAAAGTGAAAAATCAGTGCAATTTAAAATAATTATCGATGTTACTTTCTGCGATTAAACTCAATTTAATGAATTATTGAAGAAATAAAGATAATATGAATATGCAAGAAAAGTCATGTGCTGCCCACATCAGATTTTTCGTGTTATTAGTATACGTTAAAACACTATCAAATATAACATTGACTACGTCATGAGATATACAGTATATCCACATAAATTTCCAAAAATTCATAAAGCTTATTTATAAAACAATTTTATTTTAATTAGGCTAATTTTGTGTAACTTGCCTATTTTATTCCGTTATTTTTTCTGTTATTTATTATTTTTTGGAGTATAAAACTTTGCATATAAACAATTCTCTTATTTAAAAAACAATTCTCTTATTTTAAAAAACGCTTCTAAATATATTTTTTCATTAAATTCCTTCAATTAATGCTTCAAAATTAAAATTGCTTGAGCTGCAGCATCATTTTTATTTTTATTTCGTTCTCTCAGAATTCTATTCATTGTTAATATTCTTTCATTTTAGGCTTTTCGAGTTTAGTTGAATCCTCATTACAACTCAACTCAACTCCAGAAAATTTAAAACTCAAAAGCTCAGAGCAACAAATAAAACTTCAGAATTAAATATAAGCATCGAAACTGCGGCTAAATTAAAACACTGTTGAAATTCTAAAAATAAATGAAAACATTGAGAGGGGGAGGCTTTATTGTTACTTCATTTCTTTCTCTATTTCTTTATGTGTGTGAAATTGCAAATAAATTCTCAACCATCGACATAAGCCATTTTCTTATATAATTGGAAGAATAATACGCCTGAAATATTCAAACATTTACCTTTCCTTTCAAAAATGTATTTTTCAATGAATGTTTTAATTTTGAGTGGAAACGTTATGCATTACTTCACTAGTCTAAAAAAAACTTTCATTTTAAATAAGCATTTAATTTCTAAATATTGTTTTTATTTTTTCAAATACGTGTGGAATGCCATTTCAAAATATGATACCATTTTCATTTTGTTTATGTGTTATTATTTAAATTTATTTTACTATATTATCAGCACATATTTAAAATATTTTAATGCGGAAAATTTTGGAAACAAATCGATCAATTAATGCTGTTGGGTGTAATGGGATTGCGATATTAACTTTGGGAACGTTCCCTATAGGCGGGTTATGTGGCTAGGATCTCTGCTGTTGCCACCCTGTGTAGTCTGAACTAAATATTTAAGAAATTTTAAGCTAGTTGCGTGTTAGTATTGAATTTGTCGGTCTTCACAGAAGTTTGCCAAATTACGGTACAGAAAACAGTGGTGAAACGTAAGGGAAAACAAGGTAGACACTCAGAACCTATACCTAAATAATTTACGGCCAAATAATACAATAATTAGTAAAGAATATTTAAATAAATAATAATTTATTCATATATTATTTTACATAATAAAAGAAGATGAGTGCGTGTATGTGTGTGTGTGTACATCGTCTGTGGCGGGAAACCTGCGAGTCAGTTGGACAACAAATTCGGTACGAAGATATTGAAAGACCCGGTAAAATATGCCTCGGCGAAATTTTTTTAAACTTCGAATTAGTTTTTAGTTACTGTATGTTTTAACACGATTTTGAGTGACTTTTACACAAATCGATTTCTTAGCGATCGGAAATATTATCACAGAGTTTCCATCTGGACATCATCGCAAAGATTGAAGAATATTATTTCCTTCGATGTTTGAACCAAATCCATAGAACAATTTCTTTGTATTTATTTATTTTTTTTAAATGCATCGAAATTTGCTTTTTTAGGTTATCTGATACTTATTTTGCCGCATCACAAAAAGTAAGATTAGCAAAATTCTACAGTATGGCAACCAGTTGTGTGCATATCCTTGCATTCTAACCCCAAAAAATTTTTGGAATTAAAACATTGTTTTATTTTCTGTGATTTTTTAAACAAACGCATAAAAATTGAGATTTTTAATTCCTGGCTGGATTCATTTTCATTTTTATTCCCGGTCATCTGTACGAACAAATGTATGTGGTTGTTGAAACCGCGTCTTCTCACCTACATAAAATATCGTTTCATTTATTTATATATATATTTATTTTATTTATTTTTTACTTTACACGACGGCAGAACAAACACATAGTAAATTAAAGAGGTTGAATACATACTGAGTTTAGAGAATGATTGTGTATTATATATCTCCTTCTTATTACTGCCTATGGAAAAAATAAAATTGCAATACTTTGTCGATCAGTAATGACCGCTAATAACTCGAGAAAACATATTTTTTCACTACGGTCAGCTTTATCAGGAATAGATTTGCGGTAGAAAAATGTTTCAGATTTTGTATCGCGTCTTATTATTATTATTGTTATTATTACTATAATTATTATTATTATTATTATTATTAATATTATTATTATTATTATTACTATTACTTTTATTTAGTATTTTAACAGGCGCGGTCGGGTATTTCTGCTGTCAAATAATATATATGAAATTTTACCTAACATAAAAATAAAAAAATACACTTGTCACTGAAAATGTTTTTGCTTCTTCAAAGTCCATAAATTGTTTTACAGGCACACACTACAACTGGTATCAGCTGATATCTTTGAAATTACGTTTAAAAAAAAAGTTCATAAAATATTCAAAATATTTTCTTCTCGTTAAAATCAAATGGCATGGAAGAAAAACCATCTAATCAAAAGAGCTTGAATTTCAACAAAGGAAAATCTTTATTCTAATTTAGCTGGCTTATTCCCTCTTCTTGAAATACATATTGACTGATAAATAATGGAAATATACAAAGAAATTTAATCAAGGAATTCTTCCCGAATATGTTCAATCAGCATATATATATCTATACTCTAACAAGAAAATACCGAATCACCCAATGCATATAAAATAAAAGAGTATAAAGTCGGCTTTATTCAACTGGATTTCTTATTGAACATGCACTTTATGCAAGAGGTTATACAGTGCCATTATGATCAGATGGCTACTGTGTTTTTCAGATATTACAAAATAAAGTCGATAGAGGTTTTGGAAATTGAAAAGTATTGATATGATTTAACATATTGGAGGAAATGTCTTATGTGTCTGATTGAAACAGTGTTTTAAACATTATCAGAAAATTACATTAGAAATGTACAATGTTCCTAAGAAAGTCCTAAAGCACCGCAATAACTTTATAATGAAAGGTCAATGTGTGTGTGCACGTTAGGTATATCTAAGGTAAATTGACTATGTCCAATAGAATAAAAGTGATCTCAGCGCCCTTAGTGGAGAAGCAAAAAAGTTAGGATTTCGAACTCGGAAAATTACATTGGAAATCTGCAACATTCCTAAGAAAGTCCTAAAACACCACAATAACTTTGTAAGAAAAGGTCGATGCAGCCACACGTTAGGTATATCTGAGCCAACGGCCCTACCGTGCTGAAAACACCGGTTATCGTTAGATCACCGAAGTCAAGCAGCATCGGACGCGGTTAGTACTTGGGTGAGTGACCACCTGGGAACACCGCGTGCTGTTGGCACATTTCGGGCTTGGTAGCCCGGTGGTTTGCGCACTGGATTTGCACGCTACCACAACTGCCGCCGTGTTCATACGGAGTACGATCGCGTTAAACATTTGGGTCCGTAAGTCCTTCCGAGAGGTTGGTGGTAGGGAAAGGAGGATACGGTCCCTGTGGATGCCTCCCCACTGGGTTCCGGTCTAAATTGGGTGGCAGTTCCAGGCCGTCCAAACAGTTACCTTACACCTTTCTGATATTTTCCCGGCCGCCCAATTTGCTGCTCTTAGTCTTCGGAATAGTCGGTCGGCCTGGGCTTTCGACACCTTTCTGATAGGTCGGATGGTCTGGGTCTCAACAACAACGTTAGGTATATCTACAGTAAATTAACTGTGACCAATAGAATAAAAATAATTGCAACGCCCCTAGTAGAGAAATAAAAAGTTAGGATTTCAAACTCAGCAACAAAGCCAGATAGTTGAAAAGAGGCTAATGAGTAGGAATCCATACCAATAACGAAAGAAACGTGCATACGAAAGGCAATACATATCTCTCAAAAAATCTCATCATCACATCCTGTAACACGATGACAGTTACAATGCTTGTCAAAGTAACATTGTTTTTCGTATCCAAATTCGCATTGTAAGTGGAAAAAAGCATTTTGAATAGGCCTTACATTAGATTCCTGTGCATGTATTGTGCTGTTTAATGTAACATTCCTGAATATGACATCGCCATTCGCTATTCACCATAGTCATTCGCCAATAATCCGATTGGGTCAAATAAATGTCTTCTGTAATTGTTTTATTGTTGATTCCTGCCACATTGAATCTGATAATATCTTCTAGCATGTTCTGGACTTCAGTAGAGCCGGATTAACACATTTACCAAATTATTGGATGTCAAGCTAAAATGGGATAAAGCAAATTGGATAAATTAATTTAAAACTATAAATAAATAAATTAAATTAAATAAATATGATAAAGTTCGTTACTAATTCCCCCGTGGTGAAGGAGAGCAATGCTTTAAAATTGAAATTTTGTAGATAAATAAACATTATTATAGATACAATGGAATTTTTTTATACGTTTTCAAAATCAAATGCATTTAAAGAAAATAATAAATTGTGGAATCTAACTGCAGTATACAGATACTATAAGAAATTTTCATGCATAGAACTTTTTATATATGTTTAGATTTATACTGTTTTCAGCCTTGTTATATAATATATATTTGACTGCAACTGTAATATAAGAATAAATACTTTTAAATGTCACTGAACATATTATTCCAGTTGAAATGTAATATAGAGAATAATTATGAAATTTTCCGCAGCAGTTCCGGAAAATCTATATCTCTACTTGTCAGAGTACGCGGTAATATTCTTTCACAAATTCAAATTGACAGAAGTTATTTTGAACAGTTTGTACATCAGCTGCCTGTATATGTAAGCATTGATTATTTCAACATTCCTGAATAGGGCAGTCTTTTGCCAATAATTCTATGATGTCAAATAAATGCCATTGTAGCAGTTTTATTGACGATTCCCACTAATCATGCTCTACATTTTACACCACAATGCTCTACATTTTTTCACCAAAATGCTCTACATTTTTGTACCATAATGCTGTACATTTTGCACCACAATTTTCTACATTTTTGCACCACAATGCTCTACATTTTGCACCACAATGCTCTACATTTTTGCACCACCATGCTCTACATTTTTACACCACAATGCTCTACATTATTATTATTAGACTATTTTCGTCTAATTACAAAATTCGTTGCTACCGAATTCTTTATTCTAAATAAAACTTACTCAACTTCCTTAAAGAAAGCTAAGATATGTCAGTTAGGCGACGATAATTTTTTGAGCATGTTATACGAACCCTTCTTTAGTCCAAAAGAACAGTATGCGGCCTTAACAAACGTTACAAATTAACTGCCTGCCAAACTAAACAAACTACCCTAAGACACACACACGTTCAGAAACGAAGGTAATTTGGGTAGAGCCAGGAATCGGATCCTCCAACTACAATCCCCGTGTCTTAACCACTGGGCTATCCCGCTTCTCTAGATCATTTTAAGAAGTAGCTAAGTTGACGAGATCCTGCCAATTTTCTCACTAAGCGTTACATACTAAGAAATGGGTTATTCTTATAGGGAGTGATAGTGATTGTAGAAGAGATTGTTATAGTGATTGTAGAAGGGACATTTTAATAAAAGAGACACATTTTTATTCTCGTGTCAATTCTTATATTAATGTAAATTAAAGTGAAAAATATGTGCTATATGTGATATAAGTATGTGCGTATAGAGTATAGCATCTTACTTCAAATAGTTTAGGCCTGACAAATGAACTCTATTTAGAGTACTAGGTTAACGTCTCACTGTAACGAGATCTTTCTATCTCTATCTATCCTTCTCTACTGAGACACCATTTCAAATAGTCTCCGATAGTTACATTGTTAAAGTTCTTTACAAGAGGATTTGAATCATTCTCATAAGATCGATATTTGAATGAATCTCATTCTATGCGGTTTTAAGAAAAGTTTATTCTATGGAGAGGTTTCAGGATTGCATCACTATTTTACAATGATAAAGACTGATGCCGGTATAAATGTGGGTTTTGGATTTGATGTCTTGATATGGGAAATGACTACTTTAAAAGATTTTGTGGCGTATTTTTCTGGATTACAATACATTTTCATTAGTGCCTACGAAAGCTATATAAGCAATGCCTTACGTATTTTGGTCTTTTCAGACTTTGCAGAAACCCAGATGACCTAGAAGACTGAAATCTGGTACTAGTATCTGCACATTTATAGTATCAGTTACGGGATAGAATCAAACAGAACCGGGTGTTTTGTCTTCCCCTCCCGCTGGTTGCGGAAAAAAAGTGGAGAGAGCTTGAAAAGTATTTCCAGGTCCTCCAAAACCCCCCGATAACCTAGAGGCGCACATTTTGCAATTTTACACATTTTGCACATTGTGCAATTTTTGCACATTTATATTGGAGCAAGATTTTCAATTCCTCCTCCGGGAGGGATTATACGTATCCACCACGGCTGCCATTGGGGCTTGAGCCGATATTAAGGTGAGACGCGTGCAGGTGTTCCATTTTCCATCCAGCGAAACCGCGGCCGGGGCCACGTTCTTGACGGAAACGTTCACCGGGCAGGGTCCGAAGAACACCCGCTAAGCCAGACCTCAGTCGCCGGCCAGATCTAGGCTCAGGTAATGAATAGACCCAGTCCATGAGATTACAACCACCTGGAAGAGTTTGAGGCCTAACTGCCTCACCGGTACGACGGCCGGTTCCTCAGCAGCCGGTTCCCCGGATTTATATGTCCCCCAGGTTGGAGGACCAGAGCTACAGAGCTAAGATTCGTAACCACCATCTATGGGTGGCCCGCTCCGGGGAGGGCTCCTCCGGGAGGGGTAAAAATGGGAGGAACTAAAAAGTTCCCCAGGCCTCCCACCCCATAAGTCTCCACGGATGACCTGTAAGAATGAATCTTTGCGAACGTTTTATATTATTCAATTAACATAATCTAATAGAGCCGAATTTTCGATCTTCACCCCCACACCGGAGGGGGAGAAAATGCGAGAAAATGTTCCTTAAAAATTTTCTAGACATGCAAAAGCCCATGGTGACTTAGAAAACTGAAGTTTCACAAACTTATAGTTACAACCGTGGGATAGAACTTATAACGGAACAAGATATTTAATTTCTTTCCTGGTGGCGAACGAAAAGGGGTGTCAAAAACTTATTTTCATATCCTCTCTTTATCCACCCTCTAATGACTTAGAACGCTTTATTTCCTTCAACCCATACAGTCCGACCTACCCGAAAATGTCAGGTATCTGTTTGAATGGCCGTAACAGTACCACCCAATTTAAACTGGAACCCACAGGGATTGTACACTCCTTACTCAGCTATCAAACTCTTGGAAGGGCTTTTTCAGACCCACATATTTAACATGTCCGTACTCCGCGTAGACACGAGGATAACCTGGACAGCTCTGCGAATCGAACTCGGGTCCTCCGATTGCAATCTCCGTGCCTCAACCACTCTAGCCACCTCGTGCCATTTATCCCGCCAATAACCTAGAAGACTAAAACTTTGAGCACTTATAGTATCAATGGTGGGTCAGAATCTAATTGAGCCAATTTTCGATAAGGACATTTTCAACGATAAATGCCATAGATTATTAAACAAAATAAAACGCATTAAAAATATATTATTTAAAATCTCATTAGAAAAGAGTTGGAATTAAATTTTAAAACTCAGTTACACTGCTGCCTATGACTAGATGAAACACTACTACATTCATAAATCTCTTTAATAAAGGCCTTTGTATTATTTCCAGCAGTTAACTAAGCTAGATCGTGAACTGATTTGCCCAACTGTGTCAGACCGCTTCGCGCACTGGTAAGCAAGAAAACGTTAAATTAGTCATACATTACAAGCCGTAGACCGATGTTTCGTGGTCATTGCCAAAATTGAACACATGACAGGCGATGAGATGACCACCAAACACAAAACTCCTTTAAAGCAAAGGTTTTTCAATTTATTTCAAAACCAGCTATAATGCATAGTGTGATGATGATTTGGTTTGATGCATGATATTCAAAATAAAATCCAAAGGACAATGTTAAGAAGTAAACACATACTCTTCCAGATAAGATACCAGACAAATAAATACAAAGTTATCAAATAACGACAGTGGAAGATATTTCAACTGATTTGATTTTAGATTACTTCCAAAATTTCTTAGCGAGGCTTCATGTGATGACCACCTGCTTTCGTGACGAAATTCAGCGGTCTGTTCAAGTGAAGGCTACTTTCGTAAACATTGTAAATATAAGATGCCTTTCCAAGCAGATCTCATCATCCACAATTTTCTCTAACAAACTAAAGAAGTCATCAACTACATTCCTGTTCATACCAAAAGTACGAGCTTTAGACAGCGCTTCTATATGCACATTTTTAGCTATTTAATTGTGCCTATAGACTTATGATCTATAAAGTAAAATACAATAAAACAATTAGTTGAGGCTCATTTTACCACACATGTAAGGTTCTTATCCTCTCCCAACATATATTTATCGGTTACTCTCTCCTGGCTTAACAAGTGTTGAAGACCCAACCCAGACCACCGAACTCACCCTAGGGTACAAGCAACAGAATGAGTGGGCGGGCTTAACAAGTGTGCGACACTTGAACCATTTCTTCCAATAGAAATAAGCTTAAACCTACTCTAATTTCCTGAAACATTGCATATCATTCTCTGCATAATTTTGTAAAATACAACGTGCTTATTTAAGCACAAAAGTTATGAAAATTATGACTTTAGCTTAGGGTTTTTTTTTTTTTTTTTTTTTTTTTTTTTTTTTTTTTGTAAAATGAAAAAATGTACAATCCTGCAAACTCTAGCCGCTTTTTCTTCTGCAAAATGGTAATTCCATTGTAACTCATACTAGGCCAATAATAGCTCCATCTTTTAAGTAGGGGGAACAAAATCTGTAAGACCAGATTTAGACCAAGAATATGTCAGACAGTTTCCTGTTCTTTATTTATTAAGGTTGTAATCTTGGACAATGGCAGCAGATGTAAGAACGCCAGTTTTTACAACATTTTGACCCGAGAAGCCATAAACCTAAGAGGCTAAAGTGTAGTCACGAGATTGGCTAAAAAGTTGACCACTATGAATGATGTTTGATCGCGTTGCCTAAGGTCGGCCAATGGTAGCCGAATGGGCGTTACAGACCTCAGGCGAAGAGGGTGGCCACCGATAGGCGCTAAAAATGGATATGCACGACTTCTACGACAGATTTGGAGACGAGAGATTCATAGTCATAGAGATTGAGATAGCAACAGGGAAATTCAGCAGAATGCAATGATGATTCCGTAAGAGTGTGTTCCACAGAGATTTCACAATTAGTCCACAAAAAATGTCCTGATTTAGACTTTAACGAAATGAGCAGATACAGTACGAGTAGGAGCACAATACTTAGATTTAGTGCCAGCACGATATACACTGGTGCAAGAGTTATGATCAAAGGTCAAAGACAAAATTGAAGATATGTGCCCATTAATTATTGTAGCATGTCATAGAACATCTTGGTAACATCTTGGCACATCTCGGCACATCTTCGTAATAATAACTTACTGGTCTTACATGTCCGATCTCACACTTCCAAGCTTCTCCGTGAATAATATGATAATTGTTGTAATTAATTTAATTATTAAACAGCTGTTGTTAATAAATAATGTTATATTAAAAGTTAAAAATGGTGCAATTACTTGAGTAGCTTTATGTTAATAAATATTCTTTTATAGGAACTCGCACTAGGGATAAAATATGGTGGGTTTACGCGGCACACAACGCAATGCGTATTAAGGTTTCACGATTTACGATCAACGGCTATGCTTAAGAGAGTTTAATTTAATATTATGCATTGCATAATCGTTTCCAGTACCACAAAATCATTGTGCCCATATTCCCCCATTTCCCCTATATATACTCATAATGGCTCTTTCAATACACTATTCGTCACATTATCCTTCATGTGCATAGAAAGAACAGTAGAGTATAATAATCACCCACTCCTGGAACTGCAAGTCATTAATCGATAGTGTAGGACAGCCTAGTAGTTAGAGCGCAGTAGTTGCACCAAACGACCCGAGTTCGATTCCCAGCTCTGACCAAACTGTCCCCGTGTTAACTCGAAGTACGGACACGTTAAATATATGGATCCGTAAGTTATTCCAATAGGTTGTTGGTAGGGAAAGAACGGTAAGGTCCCTGTGGATATGATGCCCTCACCGGGTTCCGGTCTAAATTGGGTGGCATTGTCTCAGCCGTTCAAATAGATACCTTACACCTTCGGGTAGGTCGGATGGTCCTGATCGAACAAACAGCAAACAAGTCATTATTCGAAATATTGTTTAAGTCGCAAACTTTCTTCACCCTATAGAGCAGCATCTACGATAAAATAAATAAGTATTAACTGTTTCTGAAAAATGTTCTATCCCTTCCCGGAAACCCACACAGCCATCGATGGAATTTTAAATCTTTCACATCCTCGGTTTAAACCAACGTTCATTAAATATTCAACATATTTTATATTCCTTAACATCAAATAGATGCAAACATTTAATCAAAAAGAACGTACTTTCACGGAGAAAAAACACATTTCTAATCAACCTGAACTGTTCCCCCTTCTTAACTTGCATATTGACTACTGAATAAAATAAATTTAATCAAAGAACACGGTATATATATATTGAATCAGCAAATTTATATATGTATTCTTAAAAGAAAATATTGGCTTTTATAATGAATACAAGAAAAGACATAAAGATGGTTTTATTTTGTCGGCATTTGTCAAATAAGTTAAGACTTAATCCAGTGTCACTGTGAAGGAATCGTATTATGTTTTTTAGGTATTATAAAGGATGTTAGTGGAATATTCGAAAAATTTAAGGTTCGGGCGTGAATTGACTTATTTAAAAATTATTTAATGCTTCTATAAAGATAAATTTTAAGAAAACGGCAGTGTTCTGCTCAGCAAAATCGCTATGTCCGAAACAGTAGCTGATCAGTATATTTTATACCTGACGTGACAAATCCCGATTTCCAGAGATGCCATCGTCATCTAACCTTTAGATAATTTAAAAGATTCAATTTTAAAAAAATAAAACAAAAAATAAAATTACAAAGATAAATACAATCAGAAATTTTAACATAATCATGCAATTAAAAATAAGTAGATCTATAAAAAAAATCTGATGTGGGCGACTTTTAACTTTCCTTATATGATGCAATGAATTTACTATTTTTACAGTAAAAAAATAGGTTTCTCTTATAGTAACTATTTATATTCTTTCCAAGAAATTGAATTTTCGTCAATTAGTCGACATTTTCACTGATTTAGTGTCATTTTTATCCATCTGGCGAGATTTTAGTTAATTTGGCGACATTCCGCCAAATTCGGTGCCAAAATCTCGCCAAGCGTTATGGACGGAGAAATAAGTTATTCTTATAGCAGATAAATAACTATTGGCGTTTAAATACAAATGTATTACTCAAAGTAACTTTTCTCATGAATGGAACGAGCTAGATCCACGAGAATGATGTCACCCAATTTATCGCATGATATTACATAAGAAAAGTTAACATGTTTCTCAACAGTTAATATATTTTTTTAAATTTATGGAATTTTTTGATAAATTTATTTTAAAAACTGCAATATCTTGAGAACGTTTCATGCAATCGTTAAGTATATGTCAATCGTTTTCTAAGGAAAAATTACATCAGAAATGTCTATTTGCGTAACTTTATTAAAAGTTTTGAATTTTTGATGATTTTTTCAGAGTTTCACTCGACAATTTAAGAGGATTCTGAACATCCGATTACGTTTAAAAACAATAGGCTTCCAGTATTCACGGATTGTGAATTTTGTACCAAATTTCATTCGAATTGCTCTATTCGTTCGTGAGATATCGTCGCCACAGACTCACTGGCACACACACACACACACACACAGGCAGACATCACCTCAAAAATGTTTGATTCGTGATCAGGGATGCTTGAAACGTGCTCTCTCATCGAAAACTCGAATTCGAATTTTCGACCCCGTCGCAATACTTTCCTTATACATTATGTATATAAGGACAGTAATATAAACTTTTCCATATAAAACAGAAAACAATACAAAGAAAATTTTAAAAACTCCCTGTGGACATTTTTTGACTTGAAGCCCAAAGTTTAAACTCCATTAGCTTCATAACAAATCAGCCAGTGCTTAGAATACGAACCACATCCATTCAAACTCCTCTTCAAACCGTTCGATATCGTCTGAAAAGCATAAATTTGTTCGAAAACGTCAAAACTTAAGAATTCCAGAAACTATTTCACTATATCATTGTCCAAGGGCGAACCTCTCAACTCAACTCGAAATCTATTGGCATTGAAGCGATGTTAACATATTTTCGCAAAATCTGTTGTGCCTCATGAGAAGCGTAAAATCGTCCGTATGTTCAAGAGGGGACATTTTGGAAGAATCTTCACAATTCTTGCGATTCATGGCTGTTAAATAAGTTGTAGGACTTTCGCTGAACTGCTGACGGTTCCGACAGCAAGATTTGTTAAATACTGCGAAGGCATGCATAACTTCCAGGTTCTTTTAGAAGAAGTATGGAAAACGCTTAACATATATAGAAAATTTCTGTACAGGATGCTAAAATAAATTGTTAAGAATTCTGATTATCAAAATACTTACAATTCTAGAATTTTGTTGTTCTAGTATACGAATACTGTACAGCCTTTATTCAAAAGTGCTAAGACTAAAAAATCTGATGTGGGCAGCACATGACTTTCCTTATATAATGCAATGAATTTACTACTTTTACAGTAAAAAAATAGATTATTGTTATAGTAAGTAGATATTTATATTGTTTCCAAGATATTGAATTTTCGTCAATGAGTCGTCATTTTCATTGATTTAGTGTTATTTCTATCCATTTGGCGAGGTTTTCGTTAATTTAGCAACATTTAAGTTGGCAAGTTGGCGACAATCCACCAAATTCGTCGCCAAATTTTCGCCAAGCGTTATGGACGGAGAACTAAGTTATTCATACTGCAGATAAATGACTATTGGCGTTCAAATACAAAAGTATTACTCAAAGTATCTTTTTTCATGAATGAAACGAGCTAGATCCACGAGAATGATGTCACCCAATTTATCGCTTACATATGAAGAGTAAACATGTTTCTCAATAGGAATTTTTTTTTATTTTATATGATTTTTTGATAATTTTTTGAAAAATGTGCAATATCTCGAGAACATTTCTGGCTGCGTTCTAAAATTTATGTCAATCGTTCTCCAATGAAAAATTACATAAAAAATGTCTATTTTGGTAACTTTATTAGAGGATTTGCTTTTTTGACGATTTTTTCAAAATTTCACACGGAAATTTAGGGGGTTCTGACATTCGATGCGTATAAAAACAATAGGCTTCCAGTGTTTACGGACTGTAATTTTTGTACCGCATTTAGTTCGAATCGTTCCATTCGTTCGTCAGTTATCGTCTCCACAGACTCACTGACACACACATACACACACACACACACACACACAGACATCATCTCAAAAATGTCTGATTCGTGTTCAGAGATGCTTGAAACGTGCTCTCCCGTCGAAAACTCGAATTCAAATTTTCGACCCCGTCACAATACTTTCCTAAAACGTTATTGTATATAAGGAAAGTAAAAATCAAACAGCAGATGACTTTCCCTACAGATTCACATTTATTTTTCGATTATTTCTTTTATAATGCATTAAATTGAGCCTAATTGCACAAAATAACATGGCAACTTATTTGAAATTACATAAAATTTAAAGTTTTTATTAAATTTTGGTTTTTATTTGTTAAACAGTATTTTAAAACGATATGGTAGGATAGGTAAAATACAAGGCGAATATAGACTACAACTTCTACTATAAACTCAAAATGATGTATTCAAATGTTTTAAGCACCTTTCAATACGAAACAAAAATTGTTTCAATGTCTCTATATGTGTGTCTATCTCTGAGTGTAGCTGTCTGTGGGCACGATATCTCTCAAACAAATTTAAGTATTCTGATAAAAAAATTTAGTATGATTATTGTAATGAGTGCACGTTAGAGATTTATAAATCTTCAGGTGACTGTAAAATAAATTGGAAGATTTTCAAACTTCTGTTTTCAAAATCGGCAAAATATTGTACAAAATGTTATTAATAGTTGAAAAAATATTATTTTTATACATAATTGTTTTTTAAAATAGAATACCATCATTTATAGAACACTAACACTAATCGTGTCGAGATATTGCACGTCTTTGATCCAAAATAAGAAATGGAATTAAAAATTAAATATGTTTGCTATTATTAAATGAACAAAAGCACTGCAAGTAATTTTGATTAGAAATGAATGCGCATCATTGTACTGTTCTTGAGTTATCACAATACGTTCTCTAGATATTATAACTTTTACTTTTTAATTTTTGTTATAACTTTTATTTATTATTTATCTGTTCATGAAATAACGGTAGGAATACACAGTAGGCCTCTTGTAGCAACTACCGGTTATTTCTATTTATCTCTACATCTATTCTCTTTATCTCTTGGTTATTCCTTTTTCTCTTTATCTCTTGGTTATTCCTCTTTTTTTAGCTCTTGGTTATTCCTTTTTCTCTTTATCTCTTGGTTATTCCTTTTCTCTTTATCTCTTGGTTATTCTTTTTCTCTTTATCTCTTGATTATTCCTGTTTCTCTTTATCTCTTGGTTATTCCTATTTCTCTTTATCTCTTGGTTATTACTTTTTCTCTTTATCTCTTGGTTATTCCCTTTTCTCTTTATCTCTTGGTTATTCCTTTTTCTCTTTATCTCTTGGTTATTCCTTTTTCTCTGTATCTCTTGGTTATTCCTTTTTCTCTTTAACTCTTGGTTATTCCCTTTTCTCTGTATCTCTTGGTTATTCCTTTTTCTCTGTATCTCTTGGTTATTCCTTTTTCTCTGTATCTCTTGGTTATTCCCTTTTCTCTTTAACTCTTGGTTATTCCCTTTTCTCTGTATCTCTTGGTTATTCCTTTTTCTCTGTATCTCTTGGTTATTCCTTTTTCTCTTTATCTCTTGGTTATTCCCCTTTCTCTGTATCTCTTGGTTATTCCTTTTTCTCTTTATCACTTGGTTATTCCCTTTTCTCTGTATCTCTTGGTTATTCTTTTTCTCTTTATCTCTTGGTTATCCCTCTTTTTTAGCTCTTGGTTATCCCTCTTTTTTAGCTCTTGGTTATTCCTCTTTCTCTTTATCTTTTGGTTATTCCTTTTTCTCTTTATCTCTTGGTTATTCCTTTTTCTCTTTATCTCTTGGTTATTCCTTTTTCTCTGTATGTCTTGGTTATTCCTTTTTCTCTTTATCTCTTGGTTATTCACTTTTCTCTGTATCTCTTGGTTATTCCTTTATCTCTGTATCTCTTGGTTATTCCTTTTTCTCTTTATCTCTTGGTTATTCCCTTTTCTCTGTATCTCTTGGTTATTTCTTTTTCTCTTTATCTCATGGTTATTCCTTTTTTTCTATTTTAGCTCTTGGTTATTCCTCTTTCTCTTTATCTCTAGGTTATTCCTCTTTCTCTTTATCTCTAGGTTATTCCTCTTTCTCTTTATCTCTTTATATTTCTTTCTCTATTTCTATATTTCTTTCTCTATTTCTATATTTCTTTATCTATCTCTATATTTCTTTATTTCTATATTTCTTTATCTCTATATTTCTTTCTCTTTTTTTCATCTCTTATTTTTCCTTTTCTCCTCCTTTTCTTTGCATTTTCTTTTTCTCATTCCATGTGTGGCAGTTATCGGTTATTTTACATTATCTTTCTCCTTTATTGTCAATATTATCGCGTCAAACAGAATAATGTACTGTACAAAACAGTAACAAATTAAGAATGAGGGCATATAGGTTATAATATGGTCTATAGGCTATATATCGTGAAATGTATGGTCTCCTTTACATTATATAAAAATATTCAGTAATCATCTCAATAGCTTTATAAACTATTTACTGGCATTCAATAATCGGTGGTTAGTGGTCTTGCAAAGAGAAGTTCTGAACATAATTAGAAAACGCTTTATTTGTTATTAAAGATGAAAAAACGTGTAATTCTACTAAAATTCAATAGTCATATTCCCATTCCATATTAATTCCATATTAACTATCCTCTTTATGTGATTTTCTGAAAATTTAGTAGTTGCTTTATTTCATTTTTGACTACATTTATATTGGTTATGAACCTTTACTTTTTAGTGTAATTTGCATTTTATAATTGTTTATATTTTAAATGCTTCGTTTTTCTTTAAATGTAAAAATGTAAATTGATTTTATGTAAATTTTGCCTGGCGGTTAAAGCCTATATTTAAGCACTTTTTCACAACTTATTACTTTCCTTATAGTATATATATAATGTATAAGGAAAGTATTGTTGTTGTTGAGACCCAGACCTACCGACCTACCAGAAAGGTGTAAGGTAACTGTATGGACGGCCGGGAAGTGCCACCCAATTTAGACCGGAACCCAGTGGGGGAGGCATCCACAGGGACCGTACCCTCCTTCCCCTACCACCAACCTCTCGGAAGGACTTACGGACCCACATGTTTAACGTGATCGTACTCCGCATGAACACGGCGGCATTTGTGGTAGCGTACAAATCTAGCGCGCAAACCACGGGGATACCGCACCCGAGATGGCCAACAGCACGCGGTGTTCCGAGGTGGTCACCCACCAAGTACTAACCGCGCCCGATGCTGCTTGACTTCGGTGATCTAACGAGAACCGGTGTTTTCAGCACGGTACGGCCGTTGGCCCAAGGAAAGTATTGTGAAGGAGTCGAAAATTCGAATTTGAGTTTTCGAGGGGAGAGCACGTTTCAAGCATCTCTGAACACGAATCATACGTTTTTGAGATGATGTCTGTGTGTGTGTGTGTGTGTGTGTGTGTCAGTGAGTCAGTCTGTGGAGACGATAACTGACGAACAAATGCACCGTTCCAAATGAAATTTGGTACAAAAATTACAATCCATGAATACTGGAAGCCTATTGTTTTTATACGCAATCGAATGTTCAGAACCCTCCTAAATTTTTGAGTGAAATTTAGGGGAGAATTTAGGAGGGAAAAATCATCAAATAATTAAAATATGTAATAAAATAACGCAAATAGTCATTTATAATGTACTTTTTCATTAGAAAACAATTGAGATAAATTTTAGAACGCTAGCATGAACCGTCCTCGAGACATTGCACATTTTTCAAAAAAATTATCAAAAAATCATATAAAATAAAAAAATATATTACCTATTGTTGTTGTTGTTGAGACCCAGACCGTCCGACCTACCAGAAAGGTGTAAGGTAACTGTAATATTACCTATTGTGAAATATGTTCACTTTACAGAAGTAATATCATGCGATAAATTTAGTGACATCATTCTCGTGGATCTAGCTAGTTCCATTCATGTGAAAAGATACTTTAGGTAATACTTTTATATTTGGACGATAATAGTCATTTATCTGCTACAAGAAAAACTTATAACTCCGTCTATAACGCTTGGCAAGATTTTGGCGGAATTTTGCCAACTTGGCGACTTTTTAAAGGTTGTTAAATTAACGAAAATATCTCCAAATTAATAAAAATAACGCTAAATCAATGAAAATGACTAATGATGAAAGTTCAATATCTTGGAAATACTATAAGCGTAGATTATAAGAATACCACATTTCTCCGTCCGTCCGTAACGCTTGACGAGAAATTTAGCGGGATGTCGCCAACATGGCGACTATGCTAACTATTTTAAATGTTGGTAAAATGACAAAAGTGTCGCCAAATTGATAAAAATGACGCCAAATTGGAATTATGCCTCCCAAATTCTGATTCATGGCTAACTATTTTAAATGTTGGTAAAATGACAAAAGTGTCGCCAAATTGATAAAAATGACGCCAAATTGGAATTATGCCTCCCAAATTCTGATTTCCGTCATATGAAGGGAGTACCTTGTAGTATATAAGAAATACTCTTATCTTCGTGTGTCTGTAACACTTGGTGATGCATTTGGCAAACTCGGCGAATAATTTAGCAAAGTATTTCCAACTTGGCGATTGTTCGCCCAAGATTGGCAAAAATATCGTCAAAATTGCGAAAATGACGTTAAATTAATGAAAATCATACATAATTGATGACGTAATTATTAAGATATTTTAATATATGGACTATATTGCTTATTGAGAATGCTATCAATATTGATGACTGTTTATTTAGAGTTGCGCGAAGTATAATGTAATTGAGTATTTTGAAATAGTTTTACATGTTGCCATCCGGAAAATCGCCCAATGTGCAATTCAACGATAAAAACACAGCGTCGTGTATCTTATATATTATTTTTTGACTGTAAAAATAGTAAATTCATTGCATTATATAAGGAAAGTCATGTGTTGCTCACATCAGATTTTTTTCACTTCGCCACTGATGAAGAGCATAATGATGCCCGAAAGCGCTTTGGTCGTGTAATTTTATACGTCGTAAAAAGGAGATTTTAGCAAATGACTTTTAAACCTACGTTTTGGTTCTCTTTGATTTTAAAGTTTTAATTAGTCGACGTGTTTCCGTACTATTTTATTAATCATCCTCTTTTATTTATAGTATATATAATAAAAATTAAAATCTCTCTTTTTTTTTCTCTCTCCTTCCCTCTGATTTCTGTGTATTGTTCTATGTATCTTTTTATTTATATATATTTATCCCTATCCTCCTTTCTCTCTCTTTATCTCACAATCTTTCTCTTCCTCCTTTTAAATTTCTCTGTATCTCTACACTCCTTCGCCTCCGGCTACACAAACAGCAATCATAAGCCTTCGGGTTGGTCGTGTGGTCTGGGCTTTCTACACTCCTTTGCCTCACTTTGTCTCTACATTTATCTCTTTCTCCGTATCTCTTTTTCTTTATCTTTTTATTTCTATCTATCATATTTTCTCTCTCTTTCTTCTTACATCTTTTTCTCTTTACCTTTCTCTCTTATTTCTCTTTCTCTCACCTTCTCTTTTCTTTCCCTTATTTTTTTTCTCCTTCTATATTTTCTCGTTCTTTATCTTTTTTTAACTCTTTATTTCTCTTTACCGCTCTAACCTCCTTTCTCTCTTTCTCTTTAAATCTAACTATTTCTCTTTCTCTCTCAGTCTCTCTATTTCTCTTTCTCGCTAATTCTCTTTCTCTCAATTTCTCTTTATCTCTATTTATATTTCTTTATTTTTCTCTTTTCTCTCTTTGTTCCTCTAATTATCTTATTTTCACTCTTTGTCTCTTTCCCTGTCTCTTTTTCTCTCTCTTTATCTCTTGAAATCTGTATCTCACTTCTATCTCTCTCTCTCTCTCCTTATATTTTCCTCCATTTCTTTCTCTCTTTTTTTGATTATTCGGTCCTTTTCTTACTCGTTTTCTATATTTTTTACACACACACACACAGTTATTTTAGACCTTTCTGGTAGGTCGGATGGTCTGGTTCTCAACAACAACAACACACACACATACATACATGCACACACACACACAAGGGAAAAAGCGAAACAGATAACAAGAAAAGAGTCCATGAAAATGCCATTTATCTGAATTACATTTTTCTTGTTCCGCAGAATTTTGATCATTAGAAACTGTTCCCCGATACCTTTAAATATGGAACAGCCTTGAACGGTGCAGCGAGACATATCGATTTCCAGCAGAATTATCGCATCACATCCCTTGGCACATTTAGATTCGGAATTTTATGTTAAACATAAGCGTTAAGATTCCTCTGAGATTCTATGGCGCTAACAATAGTGTTTTACGCATTATAGATAGACCGGCGGGTAAAAGAAATTGGCTATCATAGTTAGTTATGCGAAAGGGTGCGATTTACCAAAATCTTATTTATACGGTTTTTTAGAATACGAACAACAAAAATTTATATCTTCGTATATTATCTTTGGTATATTATCTTTGGTATACAGGGTGATTATAATTAAAGCTGCGATTTTAAAACGCTGTAAGAACCATTGCTTAGAATGATCTGAAATTTGGAATGAGTATACGTGAAGCAATGGAAATTTGTTTGGCAAAAAAAAAATTACTACAAAAATGTACCAAAAAATGGAAATGTATGAATCCAACATTGAATTTGCTTGACGAAGAACGAAAAAATTAGCCGCTAGGTCGCGCGTGGAAGCACACCTCTAATCTGGAGGTATGCTAATTAAGACTAAGCATACGCACCGCACATTACAGTTGTGATAAAAACGAAGAGCACATGCAATTCTTATTGAGTGCCTTGTCATGACTCTGTCACAGAAGGATCGTGCTTTGTTCGTAAAACTTTTCTACCAGAACGGTGACTGTGCGTTAATTGCTCTCAGGAGGTTCGACGAACTTAGCTGACTTAAAAGCACGCATCTCTCACCACATCCACAGCTTCACCTCTGATACACTCCGATCTGTTGTGAAACATGGTGTTTTGCGCTTCCAACTCGCAGCCGAGTACGGTGGACAGCATTTTGAACATTTTTTGCGTATTAGGTGTTTGTTTCATATTTTCATGATATTTCAATCAATTATTAAATTAAGTGATGTTGATTAAATTATCATTTTCTTTAGTTGACTTTTGGTTTCTTTCGGCTAACAAGATCCCGTGTTTGGAAAATACAGCGCCGCCTATCGGTATATTGTTAAAGTTTTTTTTTTCCTTCGCCAAACAAAATTCCATGGCTTCACGTATACTCATGTCAAATTTCAGGTCATTCTGACCAGTGGTTTTTACTTTACAGCGTTTCAAAATCGCAACTTTAGTTATAATCACCCTGTATTACATCTTTGATATATTATCTTTGGTATATTAGATCTATTTTTATCTTTGGTATAATATATCTTTGGCATATATATCTTTGGTATATTATCTTTGGTATATTATATTTTTTATATGGACAGCAATAATTTTTATCTTTGAGTAAAATTTTGATTGAAATATATCAAGGAAAAGAGAAAGTATTCTATTTCCTCATAACTTAATATTTCTATGTAATGAACTTACGTTTATCCGTTGCAAATAACCTTTTCGAACTTTAAAGCAAGAGTTGGTTTACCAATCTCCTTTTGGCCAGATGGCGATCTATCTATCGCACTACTGAGTCGATTATCTTTCCGTTTATATTTGAAATGAATCTCTGCATTATTCTCTTTTAGATTGCTGATCAAAGTGAAAAGTAGTAGGCATATAAAAGTTATATTGAAATAATTTTCTCTAACGCAAATCATCTGAAAAAATCAAATTATTCATCTTAATTGACCTCATTGTTAAATTTGTTATTATAGAAACTAGAACGAAAAACAACGCTTAAATTTCCCACTATAAACTGTACCTACACACAGAACACAGACATTTTCCTTTATTATATATAATATAAAAAATAGCATATTCTGAATCACTATCTTGTATTTTCAATTTAATAAACACAACTCAATAACTAATATCATTTACGTTCCCCTTACTTTCATTATAACAACATTTCTCTTTAGACGTTAAAAATATATTTTATAGAAAATATATGGCATTTATTATTATACAGTAACCGGATTAGTGAAGTGTTCTTTACAGCTCCGTTTTATAGCGTAATTCGATTCCGGAAATATTTTAAAGCCTCCGATAGCCAAGCAAATTGGTTCATAGTATTAGATATAAACATGCATTCATGCATAACATCAAAATCCAGACTCGCTAGAATTCTGAAGTTCGAACAGTGCGGAGTTAAATAGTGAACATGAAACACAGCCTGTGTTTCATGTCCAGTCATGAAACACAGATAAAGAGCCGTCTGGTTTGCTGCATTAGAAAGTTCCTAGACGATAGGTGATGCCAATAAAAGGTGTCATATTCTGAGGCAAATTTTAAAAAAAAATACGAACTCCAGAGAAGGACAAAATTTTCCAATATGGTATTTCGCAAAGAAGAAACCTACATATTTTCTTAACTAAAAAATATTGCATATCAAAAATTTACGCATAAAACATTTTAGATACATGAATCTTTTCTTAATACCGAGAATGTTTTGGAGGATAAGTTAATGTTGAAACATTCATTTTCATTTTCTCATACTACAAAATTTGCTATAGAAAAAATATTGTTCTCACGAAATTTCTCAATTTTGAGGATTTGATACCAATATATGTTTTAGGACCTCATGAACACGTTCGACTATTTCAATATTTCAATCAATGTAGTGAAAAAATCTGATGTGGGCAGCACATGATTTTCCTTATATAATGCAATGAATTTACTATCTTTACAGCAAAAAATATAGGTTATTCTTATAGTAGATACTTATATTCTTTCCAAGATATTGAATTTTCGTTAATTAGTGCTTGAAACGTGCTCTCCCGTCTAAAACTCGTATTCGAATTTTCGACCCCGTCACAATACTTTCCTTATACATTATGTATATAAGGAAAGTAAAAAATCCGGGATACAATTTTTGTGTTCAAGATGTCATTAGTCCCTCCTCCACAAGAGTAAAACTTGGTATCAATCGAAAAGTATTTCAAACCCTTTAAAATAAAGGATACTATGTTATAGTTGTGATCATTTCGACCAACAATACAGATTTTTCACTTTTTCCTTCCAAAAAAAAAAAAAAACGTAAACGTCGAGGTGCATATTGTAAGGTGTATATCTGAATTGCCTGTGTACCAAATTCAATGACGACGACTCTTAAATTTCACCGCTACTGAATCTTCAAACAAACCGAAACACATCTTCCTTTATTATTTAAAACATAAAAAATAGCATATTCTAAATCACCATCCTTTACTTTCAATTTGATAAATACCTCGGAATAACTAATATCATTTATGTTCCCCTTACTTTCATTCGAACGATATTTCTCTTTGGAAGATTAAAAAAATCTGATGAGAGCAGCGCATGACTTTCTCTGCGGACTCAAATTAATTTTCTCTTTATTTCGTTAATAATTCATTAAATTGAGTTTAATTGCATTAAATAACAATTAATTAAAATTTCACTGAATTTACACTTTTAATTCAGCCTTCGATTTTATTTGGTAACTGGACTTAATCTCAAAACCAGCGTAGCAAAAATGCGAAAAAAACCCCAAAAATATCTCGAGAACGGCTAGTGCTAGAGTAATGGGGTTGGTCTTATTCATTTCATCATCAAACATTACATATAAAACAAGCATTTAATTGATGAATTTGCGCATACATAGTCTTTTTATTTTAGTTTTTTTGCGATTTTTGCGGGCCTTTCGCAAAACAGCAGGTTCATATCTTCCGAATCATACCAAAGTGTAAAAGTAACCCACAAGTGAATTATCTACTAAATTTTCTGACTTTGGTCAATTAGTTTTTCAGTTAGTGTGGATAAAGACAATTTTTGAGGGGCATTGTCACGAATTGTACAAAAATCTAATCAACACCAGAGACATCCACAAGTGACTTTTAAATAATATATATATATATATAAAATTTTATCAAATTTGCTCTATCAGTTTTTGAATTATAGTGGATACATGCATTGCACAGACAGAAACACACACACATGGACACACAGACTCGGGCACACAGACACACACATTCGGACATACAGACACACACATTCGTATACACAGACACACACACTCGGACATACAGACACGCACACTGGGACACATAGACACACACACACTCAGACAGACACACACACACACAGAGAGAGAGAGAGAGAGAGAGAGAGTGAGAGAGAGAGCCACACACACACACACACACACACACACATACACAGAGAGAGAGAGAGAGAGCCACACACACACATACACACAGAGATATATATACACAGACACGCACACAGACGTCACGCTAAAAATAGTTTTTCGTGTTCTAGAGGTCTCAAAACGTGTAGATCCGTCGAAATCTCGAGTTGCTATTTTCGACACAATTCTAATATTTTTCGCATTACCATGTATTGCAGGGAAAGCAATATCTTTATTTTATAGCAAATATATGGCATTTATTATTATACAGTAATCGCATTACTGAAGCGCTCTTTACAACTCCGTTTTATAGCGTAATTCGAGCCCGAAAACCTTTTAAAGCCTTCAATAACCAAGCATGTTCGTTCGCAATATTAGATATAAACATGCATTCTTACATAATATCAAAATCCGGACTCTGCAGAATTCTGGAACTGCAGCAGAACAGCGAGGAGTTAAGTAGATAGGTCGTGAAACACAGATAAAGAGCCGTCTGGCTTGTTGCATTAGAAAGTTCCTAGACGCTAGGCGATGCCAATAAAAGGTGTCATATTCTGAGACAAATTTAAAACAAAATGTATTCTCCATAGAAGAATAAAATTTTCAAGATGGTGTTTCGCAAGGGAAAAGCGTATACATTTTCTTATCTACAAAATATTGCATATCAAAAATTTACGCATGGAATATTTTAATACATGAATATTTTCTTATTACCGAGAATGTTTTGGGGGATACGTCTTTCTCATACTATGGAATATAGTAAAAAGTATTTTATTTTTTTCACGAAATTTTTCAATTTCGAGGATTTGATGCCAATATGTGTCAGGACTTCTTGGACACGTTTGACAATGTAGTAAAAAAAATTCAATGTAGTAAAAAAAATCTGATGTGGGCAACACATGACTTTCCATACAGACTCAAATTCATTTTTAACGCTTTACAACATAGTTGAAAAGTGTTTATGGCTTTGTTCATTCTGTCTGTCTGTCTGTCCGTTAGCATGATAACTGCCGTAAAAATGACTTTATCAAAATGAAATTTTAGTATGTTGTTCAGGCGATCTGGTGGACCTATGGGACTATAAATGAATAATATCACCCAATTAGTTTTACACTGAAACCGGATTGAGAAAATGAAATACATTAAAGCCTATGGGAACAATTTTTAAGCGAATTTAAAATTCACAAATTGCTCCGAAAGTTTTAGGAAATATTCAAATTATCCCACAAAAATATGAAAAAAATTTCAGCAAAATATATTTGGTAGTTTTTTAAATAAGAATTAAAATAATAATTACGCCCATATTATATGAAGAGATAACGTGACCCACTTCAAAATAAAATATGGCATCCATCTTGTGTCAAAATCGCGATTTTGAAAGTTATTTTTAATTTATATTTAGTGTTGCATCCGTCCTAAAACCGTTTCATTTTTGCTTAATTTCTGTGCATCTTTATTCTGAAGCAGCGCAGTTACAATATATTTGAGTTTAAATGCTCAAAGCAATCCATCTTGTGTCAAATTCGTGATTTTTAAAGTTCTTTTTAATTTATATTTAGTGTTGCATCCGTCCTAAAACCACTTTATTTTTTTTTCTATTTATCTATATACTGCGACAACGCAGTTACAATATTTTTGAGTTCAAATGATAATCAAACTTTGATTATTTCTACAACGAAGCCTGATTTTCACGTATGGAGAATGTATACAGATCAAGCTGTAAGATGTGTTGTATAAGAATTGCTGCATTTCTTTAACGCAAAATTATTTAGCTCTGAAGTCTACAATATAGCTGATATGAATGAAACATTCATTGATTTTAAATAGAGAAGCAGACGAATTTAAAGCAGACTTTTTCGATGAAGTTTTAAGCATAGAGTTAAAATACGTTTACCTCCATGGTTTTAAGTTTTTAAATAAAATAAAATATTGTAGTATTGTGATGAGTGAAAGGAATAGAATAAAAGTATATGAATAAAATATTTACAGTTTTTACATAGAGAGCCAGATGATTTATATTTCAATAACGTCATTTGAATAAAGTTAATTTTTTTCTATGAAGTTTTAAGTTTTCAAATGTAATAAATTATTTTATTATTGTGATAATTTTAAAAATATTACCGCAGAATGCATCGCATTTTGGAGACGTTTAAATAAAATTGCATTGCAGTTGGAAACAGTTTCGTAATCAATGTTTTATGCATGATTGATCTTTCTTATTTCTTTATTTCTTTAATAATTCATTAGATTGAGTTTAATTTCACAAAATAACAATAAATTTGCATTTTTAATTCAATTTTTGTTTTATTTGGTAATTGGACATTTTCCCGACAGCGGCGAAACAAAAATGCAAGAATTCCAAATGTCTTGAGAACGGTTAGTCCTAAGGTAATGAAGTTGATTATATTCTATTCGTCGTCAAAATTGCGTATAAAACAAGAATTTAATTAATACATTTGAGCATACATAATCCGTTTTAACACTTTACAACAAAGTTGAAAATGTTTTTATGACTTTGTTCATTCTGTCTGTCTGTCTGTCTGTCCGTTAGCACGATAACTGCCGTAAACATGACTTAATCACAATGAAATTTTAGTCTGTTGTTCAGATGGTCAGTAGGACAATAAATGTATAGTAGGAATATAAATGAATAATATCCCCCAATTAGTTTTGGATTGAACCCGGGTTGAAAAAATGAAATACATTGAGCCCTAAGGGACCTAATTTTTCAAACATTTTTTAAGCGGATTTCAAATTCACAAATTGCTTCGAAATTTTTAGGTAATATTCAAATTGTTCCATAAAATATATAAAAAAAATTTCAGCAAAATATATTCAGTAGTAATTTAAATAAAAATTAAAATATTAATTACACATCTTATAGGAAGCGATCACGTGACCATGATATGAAACGATCACGTGATCCACTTCAAAATAAAATATGGCATCCATCTTGTCTCAAAATCGTGATTTTTAAAGTTCTTTTTAATTCATGTTGAATGTTGTATCCGTCCTAAAACTACTTTATTTTTGCTTAAATTCTGTGCATCTACATACTGAAACAACGCGATTACAATATATTTGAGTTTAAATGATCATCCAAACATGATTATTTCTACAACGAAGCCTATTTTTCACTTATGTAAAATGTAAATAACAAAATATGTAGAATGATTTGTATTAGAATTGCTGTATTTCTTTAACACAAAATTATTTAGCTCATGGAGTCTGCATAGCTGATATGAATGAAATATTCATTGATTTTACAAAGAGAAGAACGATTTTTTTCGATGAAGTTTTAAGCGTAGAGTTTAATTACTTGTAGCTCCATGGTCTTAATTTTAAATAAAATAAATTATTATAGTATTGTGATGGATGACATGAATGGGAAATTATTTATGAATGAAATGCTGCTTTTATAGAGAGAGCCAGGCGTGTTATTTTTTCTATGACGTCATTTGAATGAATTTCAGTTGTTTTCGATGAAGTTTTCAAATATAATAAATTATCGTAGTATTATGATAATTCTGAAATTATTACCGAGGAATGTATCACATTTTAGAGATCTTTAAACCAGGCAATTTATATTTCAATGCCGTCATTTGAATGAAGTTCATTTTTTTCGATGAAGGTTTACGTTTTCAAATATAATAAATTAATGTAGTATTGTGATAAGTTTTAAAATATTACCGAGGAATGTATTGCATTTTAGACAGGTTTAAATAAAATTGCATTGAAGTTGGAAAGTGTTTCATAATCAATGCTTTAAGCATGGTTGATCTTTCTTGTTATCTTTTGATTTAAGGGATATAAATTGGACAATCCCTTTCATTTCACCAACTTAAACTCAGCCTTAATTTTAATAGAAAATCAAACCCTGAAATACATGAATTTTAAATAATATTTTAAATTCAAATCGAATAAATATTTGACTTGCATATACACTACCCGACATAGAAAATGCAACACCATGAAGTTTTAGCCGTATAATTATGCAAGTTGCAAGACAATCACAGCTGGCCCATGTATGCAAATGAACTGAAATACGAATGGGTCACGTGATTAGAGCGCGGTATAAAAGGAATGGAAAAGTGCAGATGAGCCAAGAACTGTTACTGTCTGTCAACTACGGAAACTCGTTTTCCGAGCTGTTTGTCGTTTCAGAAGACACGTGTTGTTGAAGAGATGCCTGGCCGATGACACCAAAGTCCGTTTCAGCATTTGAACGATGTTGAGAGGGGATCCATTTTAGACCTCCATATGGCTGGGTGGTCGTACCAGTGTATCGCCTCTGAAACACGCATACATACGTCCACTGTGCAAAGGATTTGGAGACGATGGATTGAAGAAGAGCATGCGAATCGTCGCAGTGGTACAGGTTTATCCAGAAGTAAGTCATCATGCGTTGATCGATGCATTCGAAGGCATCCGGTGGCGGCCCCACAAACAATGACTGTCGACATTCTGCAGAATTTGCAGAGTACATTAAATGTTCTAATATCAGCGAGAACAGTTTCTCGACAATTTGCCGAAAGCGTCTTGCACTCAAATCGTCTTTTACGATAACTGAAATTTACGACAAATCACCGATGCACGACAAAGCACCGATTGCAATGGTGTCGGGCCCGAGTCTCTTGGACAATTAAATGGGACAGGGTAGTGTTTGTTCAGCGACGAGTCTCGATTCTGTTTGACGAATTACGGTCGCCGTGTGAGAGTCCAGAAGCGACATGCAACAAATCCAATCCTGCTGCGACTGTTGAACGCCATACTGCTCGACAACGTGGCATTATGGTTTGGAGTGCCATCGGCTTCGATAGCGGTCATCTCTGCTGTTCGTGTCAGAGGCACAATGACGGTAGGACGATATGTAGATTAGGTGCTGCGGCCGGTTGCACTGCCCTACCTTCAGCTGTTTTCCAGCAAGTTAACGCGCCACCGCGCACATCAACCATCAGAAGATAAGCCTTGCAAGGTATCCAAGTGCTCCCTTGGTTATCCGTTGTCTCCAGATCTCTAAACAATCGAGCATGTATAGAACATGATTGGCCGCCGTTTGAATGCCCTGCTCCTACCTCAAACATAGAGCGACCTGTAGAGGATGATTGAAGGATAGTCATCCATTTCTCAGGAAACTATTCGCACACTCATTGCATCTGTTCCTCGAAGGGTTTTTGCTTGTATCACAGCACGAGGTGGTCCTACTGCCTACTAATCACCCTGTCTGTGCCATTACTGCATTGCATTATCCTTCTGGAATTAACATCACTTATTAATTATTAACCTCATTTATATGATCCTTGAGCCATAAATAACCCATTTTATGAATGCGTGCATCAAATTTTGTCCTATGCTGCCATGTTAAGAAAATATAAATTTCGAATAAACTTCGAAGTTTTCGCTCGATTTTCAAAAAATTCTATCTAGATCTAGATTTTTCATTAACAAAATCGAATAAAAAGTTTCGAGAAAATCCATTAGTATTTATAAAAACCATCGTATACAAAAGAATTCGACCGCAGACAGACGGACAGGCAGACAGACATCACGCTGAAAATAATCAGGAGCTTCTAAAACATATGCCGGCATCAAAATTTAGAACCCGTAAATTATTGTGGAAACAGTACTTTATACTTTATTCTATAGTATGAAGTAAAACTCTTATATGGGCAACTCATGACTTTTCTAACAGACAAAGAAATAATTTCAAAGTTACAGTGGATAGAAACATTATACAGACACAAACAGGCGTGGCGATAGGAATAATTTTTTTCTTATTCTAAAGTGCCCGAAACATTCGTAAATCCACCAAGAACTCTAATTTCCATTTTTACTTTCCCTGCAATACATGGTAATGTATAGGGAAAGTATTGGAATCATGCCGAAAATCGCAACTCGAGTTTTTGACGGATCTACGCATTTCGAGACCTCTAAAATACGAAAAACAATTTTTAGCTTAACGTCTGTGTATCTGTCTGTCTGTCTGTGCAGATTTTGTATCCACTCTAACTAATAAACTAACTGACCGAATTTCATAGAATTTGGTAGATAAGTCACTTGTGAGAGAATCTGGTGCTAATAAGTTTTGGGTACGATTCGAGATAAAAGAACCCGCCTTTTTTTTGCGAAATAGTCCGCAAAAGCCTATATCCACTCTAGCTAAATAACTAGTAGACTGAATTTCACAAAATTTGGTAAATAAGTCGCCTATAGGTCACCCTGATGCTGATTAGATTTTGATATGATTCGGAAAGAAATAGCCTGCCTTTTTTCCAAAATGGCTCGCAAAAATCTAAAAATCTACATATGCTCAAATATATCCATTAAATGATTGTTTTAGACGTAATTTTTAACGCAGAAAAGAATAAGACCAACACCATTACACTAGGACTAGCCGTTCTCGAGATATTTTAATTTTTTTGTATTTTTTCGACTCCACTTTTGAAAATAAGTCCAGTTACCAAATGAGAACGAAAATCGAATTAAACGTGAATTAAATTTAATTAAAATAAAGAGAACGTGGATATAAGTCTGCAGTGAAAGTCATGTGCTGCCCACATTAGATTTTTAATCTTTTAATTCTTCCCCCATACAATAAAATTTACGATAGGTAAAGTACAAATTGTGATCCACTAAGTAAAATAATCGTCTGACGCATTTAGTCTGATCTTTCAGAAGCTGGCGAAAGGCTTCTTTTGCGACTAATAAGAAAGAGAAATCCCCTGAGACTAACTACTACAGAGACAAAATTTTCAGGATGAGATTAGAAAAGAAAAATCATAAAAGATTTCTTATCTTCCAAACATTCTTTGATTGGAATTTCAACATAGAGCGTTACGATACATTATGATTTTTTTTCTTTCCTAATATTGCTTGAAAAGGATTAAAGAGTAAAACAAAAAGATTAAATTATAAGGAACCAGTATATTTATCAACTTTTACTTAGTACACGTGCAAATCTTGTGTTACGTTTTAGTCAATGTATAGTTTAAAGCATAAGTCACTACAATTAAAATAGCACTCGTTGGGTTGAACTTCTCTTCTGTTTGTCTTAGAAAGATCTATATAGAATGATCGAAAAGTAGCTCAAATAAAATCTTAAAATCCTATAAAACCGAAAAATTTAAACAGTAGAATTTTTTCAGTTTAGCGGCAATAATATAATATACCCTCAAAAATACATCAGAAAAATCAGAAAAATCGTCTTCTATTAATATGTCAGACGATAATGACAGACAATCAATCAAAACATGACTTTTTCCCAAGTGAAACATTTTTACTTAGCCTGCAATACATGGTAATGTATGGGGGAAAGTATTGGAATCATGTCGAAAATCGCAACTCCAGTTTTCGACGAATCTACACGTTTCGAGACCTCTAGAATACGAAAAAACCATTTTTAGCGTGACGTCTGTGTGTGTGTCTGTCTGTGTGTCTGTCTGTCTGTCTGTCTGTGCAGATATTGTATCCACTCTAACTAAAAAACTAGTGGACCGAATTTCACAAAAGTTGGTAGGTAAGTCACTTGTGGGCGAGTCTGGTACTGATTAGTTTTGGGTACGATTCAGGATAAAAGAACCCGCCTATTTTTGCGAAATGTCGCGCAAAAGCTTGTATCCACTCTAACTGAAAAACTAATGGACTGAATTTCACAAAATTCGGCAGATGAGTCATTTGTGGGTCACTCTGGTGCTGATTAGATTTTGGTATAATTCGGAAAAAAATAACCTGCCTTTTTTTGCAAAATGGCCCGCAAAAATCGTCAAAATCTAAACTAAAGGACTACGTATGCTCAAATATATCCATTAAATGCTTGTTTAATACGTAATTTTTAAAGAAGAAAAGAAAAAGACCAACCCCATTACACTAGGACTAGCCGTTCTCGAGATATCTTAGTTTTTCGTATTTTCCCTAGCCACCTTTGAAAATATGTCCGGTTACCGAATGAGAACGAAAATTGAATTAAAAGTGAAATAAATTTAATGAAAATAAAGAGAACGTGTGTATAAGTCTGCAGGGAAAGTCATGTGCTGCCCACATCAGATTTTTACTTTCCCTACAGTACATGGTAATGTATAGGGAAAGTATTGGAATCATGTCGAAAATCGCAACTCGAGTTTTCGACGGATCTACACGCTTCGAGACCTCTAGAATACGAAAAAGCTATTTTTAGCGTGATGTCTGTGTGTGTGTGTGTTTGTGTCTGTCTGCCTCTCTGTCTGTCTGTCTGTGCAGATATTGTATCCACTCTAACTAAAAACCTAATGGACCAAATTTCATAAAATTTTGTAGATAAGTCACTTGTGGGCGATTCTGGTGCTGATTAGTTTTGGGTACGATTCCGGAAAAAATAACCCGCCTATTTTTGCGAAATGGCCCGCAAAAGCTTGTATCCACTCTAGCTGAAAAATTAATGAACCGAATTTCACAAAAATCGGTTGATGAGTCGTTTGTGGGTTACCATGGTGCTGATTGGATTTTGGTACCACTCGGAAAAAAATCACCTACCTGTTTTTGCAAAATGGCTCACAGAAATCGTCAAAATCTAAACTAAAAAACTACGTATGCTCAAATATATCCATTAAATGCTTGTTTTATACGTAATTTTTAAGGATGAAAAGAATAGGACCAACCCCATTATACTAGGACTAGCCGTTCTCGAGGTATTTTAGTTTTTTCGTATATTCTCTACGCCACCTTTGAAAACAAGTCTAATTACCAAATGAGAACGAAAATTGAATTAAAAGTTAATTAAATTTAATTAAAATAAAGAGAACGTGGATATAAGTCTGCAGGGAAAGTCATGTGCTGCCCACATCAGATTTTTACTTTTCTTGCAATACATGGTAATGTATAGGGAAAGTATTGGATTCATGCCGAAAATCACAACTCGAGTTTTCGACGGATCTACACTTTTTGGGACCTCTAGAATAAGAAAATAAAATACTATTTTTAGCATGACGTCTGTGTGTGTGCATGCCTTTCTGTGTGTCTGTCTGTATGTATGTATGTATGTATGTATGATGTATGTATGTATGTGTGTATATCTGTCTGTGTCTTTGTGTGTATGTCTCTGCAATGTATGTATCCACTCTAACTAAGAAACTAATGGATCGAATTTCATAAAATGTGGTAGGTAACTCACTTGGGTATGGCCCTGGTGCTAGTTAGCTTTTGGTATGATTCGGAAAGAAAAAACCCGTTTTTTTTTCGAAATGGCTTGCAAAAGTCTCATGTATCCACTCTAGCTGAAATACTAATTGATCAAATTTCACAAAATTTGTTAGATAAGTTATTTGTGGGATACTCTGGTGCTGATTAGATTTTGGTGCGATTCGGAAAAGAACGACCTGCCTTTCTTTACGAATATGTCTGTGTGTCTGTGCAATGTATGTATCCACTCTAACTCAAAAACTAATAGACCGAATTTCATAAAATTTGGTAGGTAAAACTCTTGGGCGTGACCCTGGTGCTGATTAGATTCTGGTACGATTCGGAAAAGGACAACCTGCCCTTTTTTACGAAATGGCCCGTAAAAATCACCATAATCTAAAAAGGACTGCGTATGTACAAATGTATAAATTAAATGCTTGTTTTATATAGTTTTTGACGAGGAAACTAATAAGAACAAATCTATTACACTAGGACTAACCGTGACTTCAATGACTTCGGTCAATTTTTGTTACTTTACATCACTGTTCTTTGTTCATGTACATATTTTGTAACTCGCCTTGCCATTGGAAATTAAAAAAAAAAAAAGGACTAACCGTTCTTGAGATATTTGAGATTTTTCGCATTTTTGTTATGCCGCCTTTGGAAAAATGTCCAAGTAGCAAATAAAAACAGAAATTGAATTAAAAATGCAAATTTAGTGTTATTTTGTGCAATTAAACTCAATTTAATGAATTATTAAAAAAGTAAAGAAAAAATAAATTTGAGTCTGCAAGGAAAGTCATGTGCTACCCGCATCAGATTTTTTTTTATTTTAGAGCAATATTTCTCAAGCAATTTTTATTTGAGTGTCATTGAAATGTTTCAGAAGTGCCCACTGACGAGTTTCAGCAGTGCATGTAGTTTCTGTTTCAGATAGTTTAGTCTAATTTAAAATGGAAGACCTGCCTGTTTTCGATTTATCTGCAACAGATCCGGATTTTTTAAAACGCCTTTTTAACGTCGTAATTATTGAATTGTTAGGGATTTTGGAGCTTGAGTATTTCACTTCAATGACACCTTCAAAGAAATATCTGTAATGGTGAAAGTGTGTTTTGTTTTAGCATTCTGAATGACTATTGCCTTTAAGGCATTTATGATCTCAAACAACAAGTACCAGATAATGGCAATAAACTTTGTTAGCATCAATCAATGAACGCAGTCAGATAGTCGCCAGTGATTGATATTAAGTGCAAATACAGTTATGTTGGGATAAATAATTTCCAACACATATTTCGTATGGTCAAATGGTTCTGTGGATCTCAGGCTGTTAGGTCTACTGCATCTGTGGCCAATAGCAGCTTCCTCACACAAGCGCACCAGCCAATGGATCCAAGGGGAAGAAATGAAAGAGTCATCAGGGAAAATCAAATCTTTGTTCAAGAAACCCCGAAGAGTATTGGAATTGAGTCCGTGAAAAGTTGGTGAACCAAGAAGTTGGAAAAGGTTGATGATGAACGAAAAAGAAAAGTCTTAAAAATCAAGGCGACAGCAAGAGTCAATGATGACCCTGATCAAGGTGATTCCAACAACGAATCCTGCAATAAGAATGGCATGCACAAAAGTTATTCCCTTATTTTTCATGAGGAATTCGAATTTAGTCAAAATCAGTTTTTTATAAATTACAATTCGTCATCACACTCGCCTCCAAGTTAAATTGAAAATGAACACAAATTGTAAAAATGAAAATGAATACAAATTGTAAAAATAAAAATGAGTACAATTTGTAAAAATGAAAATGAATACAAATTATAAAAATGAAAATGAATACAAATTGTAAAAATGAAAATGAATGCAAATTGTAAAAATGAAAATGATTACAATTTGTAAAAATGAAAATGAATACAAATTATAAAAATGAAAATGAACACAAATTGTAACAATGAAAATGAATACAAATTGTAAAAATAAAAATGAATACAATTTGTAAAAATGAAAACGAATACAAATTATAAAAATGAAAATGAATACAAATTGTAAAAATGAAAATGAATGCAAATTGTAAAAATGAAAATGAATACAGATTGTAAAAATTAAAATGAATACAAATTGTAACAAGAAAGATCAATCATGCTTAAAGCATTGATTATGAAACACTTTCCAACTTCAATGCAATTTTATTTAAAAAAGTCGAAAATGCAATACATTCCTCGGTAATATTTTAAAACTTATCACGATACTACATTGATTTATTATATTTGAAAACTTAAACCTTCATTGAAAAAAATGAACTTCATTCAAAAGACGGCATTGAAATATAAATTGCGTGGTTTAAATATCTCTAAAATGCAATACATTCCACGGTAATATTTTTAAATCTATCATAATACTACGATAATTTATTATATTTGAAAACTTCATCGAAAACAACTGAAATTAATTCAAATGACGTCATAGAAAAAATAACACGCCTGGATCTCTCTATAAAAGCAGGATTTCATTCATAACTTTCTCCATTTCATTCATCACAATACTATAATAATTTATTTTATTTAAAAATTAAGACCATGGAGCTACAATTCATAAACTTTATGCTTAAAACTTCATCGAAAAATATCGTCCTTCTGTTTATAAAATCAATTAATATTTCATTCATATCAGCCATGCAGACTCCATGGACTGAATTATTTTGTGTTAAAGAAATACAGTAATTCTAATACAACTCATTCTACATATTTTGCTGTTTACATTTTACATAGGTGAAAAATAGGCTTAATTGTAGAAATAATCAAATTTGAATGAGAATTTAAACTCAAATATATTGTCATTGTGTTGTTTTAGTATGTAGATGCACAGAATTTAAGCAGAAATAAAGTAGTTTTAGGATGGATACAACACTCAATATGAATTAAAAAGAACTTTAAAAAATCACGAATTTGAAACAAGATGGATGCCATATCTCATTTTGAAGTGGGTCATGTGATCGTTTCATATCATGGTCACGTGATCGTTTCATATAAGATGTGTAATTATTATTTTAATTTTTATTTAAAAAACTACTGAATATATTTAGCTGAATTTTTTTTTATATATTTTATGGAACAATTTGACTATTACCTAAAATTTTCGAAGCAATTTGTGAATTTTAAATCCGCTTAAAAAATGTTAGAAAAATTAGGTCCCATAGGGCTCAATGTATTTCATTTTTTCAACCCGGGTTCAATCCAAAACTAATTGTGTCATATTATTCATTTATATTCCCATAGGTCCTACAGACCGTCTGAACAACATACTAAAATTTCATTTTGATTAAGTCATTTTTACGGCAGTTATCGTGCTAACGGACAGACAGACAGACAGACAGACAGAATGAACAAAGTCATAATAAACACTTTTCAACTTTGTTGTAAAGTGTTAAAAATGAAAATGAATACAATTATAACATTTAATTGAAAATATTAGAGAAATGTATGCTGAAATAAATAATTATGCAAGGAAAATCAAAGGTGACCTTAATAAATATTTTTTAATTAATTAATGCTTATTTTTTATGAATTAGATTTATTTACAGTTTACTGCACAACAGCTGGATTACATGTTGGTCGCATGACTTTGTACGCACTATTACTATACTCTCACCAGATTAACCTAAATAAATATAATTAACCTAAATAACCTAAATATATATTACTAGTTAAATATTATTTTCGCCAAATTTGGTAATCTGTCTCTTGCCTCTAATCTTTTTATGCGACAATGTGTATAAAAATGCTGCTTTAAAATAAACGAAGTCATAAACGCTTTTCAATTATGTTGTAAAGTGTTAAAAAGGATATCTCTCTGGGAGAACGCCGTATTCTTTGATAGATAAAAAAGAGTTCTGTAATATCGTTAGATGTAGTAGTAAGAAAAACAGATGATAATTCTGATATTTTAAGTATTATTAGTGTGCCGTCCAACTGAAAAAAATTCTATTATTTCAAATTTTTATTAAAAAATTGAAGTAATTGTAGTAAATTGTAAAAAATAGGAGTAAATTGTATAACATTATATGATTTTGAAATTTAATGTAAGCAACTTTTCGATCATCTTTATGTGGTTGTATATAGTTCATGTATCCCACTCTGTAAGTCATATGTAACACTTATGCAGATTATATTTTAGTACAAATTGAAAAAATAGAACTAAACCTTTTTCTTAAATTACTTCAAAAATTAAAAAAACAGAAATGAAAGAGGAGAATGGGACAGTATGAAAAGTACTGTAACTATTGTCACGTCAGCGCCATCTAGCGATAAATCTTTCACACCATATCTAAAGATGCACACCAATCTCCTTACAGAATAGTTATTCAGTTTGGAGAATAACACAGAGGCAAAAAGAACGATTTTGTTTTTGCAGATGTTTTGGGAGAAAACATTTCTGCTTAGTTCTCTTTAATGAGTCGCTGAGGTAGCCAAATTCCATCTAGGTTTGAAATATCATAATTATGCTTGCTTTTCAGCCTAAAAAAATACATTTCCATCAAGTCCCCTTCTACTAGTGTATGAACTATTACTTTGAAAATTATGTTTTTCAACATAACAAATAAAATCACTTCCATGTGCTTAAAATTTGGTATACCTATTTTAAACGGCAATGGCAATAAGCATATTGATTTCGGATGGTATAGTTTAAAGAAAGATTTCATTGGTTTTCTTTCAATATAGAACTTTTTAATCTTTAGAAGATGTCATAGATTGGATAGATAAATTATTTTGCACAATGTATGCCAATACCTGGTCCACAACAATTAGGTTCTGGTGTCAGAATATATGCAGTCAACGTACACGTTAAAAACGAAAACTGAGTGTAGAATATGTATATAAACAAAATAAATATTTTTATACAATAAACGATAAAAATGAACAAATAAACAAATGAACAAATACAATTCAAAGACAGCCATATGAATTTCATAAAAAAATAATAAAAATTGCCAAAAAATAATAAAAATTTCATAAAAAAAAATTGCCAAATAAACGAACAAAATTCTCAGAAAAAATTATCAAAAAAATTAAATAATCAATTAATTAATTAATTAGCAAAGAAAATTAACAACAAATAAATAAAATTTAAAACTAAACAAATGTAATTAACAAATAAACAAACACAGTTCAAAGAAAGTCATATAAATTTCACAAAAAGTAAATAAATTGATAAATAAGTTATAAAAATTGTCAAATAAACAAACAAAATACTCAAATAAATTTATCAAATAAATTAATTAATGAATTAATTAACTAATTAATTAATTAATAAGCAAATAAAATTTACCAACAAATAAATAAAATTTACAAATAAACAAATATCATTAACGAAAAAATAAATACAATTAAAAGAAAGACATATGAATTTCATAAAAAAATAAATAAATTGATAAATAAATTATAAAAATTGTCACATAAACAAACAAAATTCTCAAATAAAGTATCAAAAAAATTAATCAATTAATTAATTAATTAATTAATAAGCACATACAATTAATTAACAAATAAATAAAATTTGCAAATAAACAAATATAATTAACAAACAAAGGAATATAATGAACAACAAAAAAATAAATCATGCATAAAAAATTGATTATGAAACACTTTCCAACTGAAATGCAATTTAATTTAAACAGCTGTAAAATGCGTCACATTCAGCACTGATATTTTTTAAATTATCAGAGTACTACAGTAAGTTATTGTATTTAAAACGTTAAAACTTCATAAAAACAAGAACGATTAATCATGCATAAAGCAATGATTACGAAACACTTTCCAACTCCAATGCAATTTTATTTAAACATCTCTAAAATGCGATACATTCAGCGGTGATATTTTTAAAATTATCACAATGCTACAATAATTTATCATATTTGAAAACTTCATCGAAAAAAATTAACTTTATTCAAATGACGTCATTGAAACATAAATTGCCTGGTCTCTATGAAAAAGCAGTATAAATTTCACTCATAAACATTCATTTTATTCCTTTCATTCATCATAATACTACAATAATTTATTTTACTTAAAAACTTAAAACCATGAAGGTAAAAGTTATATAACTCCGTGCTTAAAACTTTACCGAAAAAGTCTGCTATAAAATAGTATGTTCTCTATGTAAAATCAATGACTGTTTCATTCATATCAACTATATTGCAGACTCCAGCGCTATATAATTTTGCGTTAAAGAAATTCAGGAATTCTTATACAACTCATCTGACAGATTAATGTACTTACAATTTCCAAAAGTGAAAATTAGGCTTCGTTGTAGAAATAATCAAAGTTTGGTCAAATATATTGTAATTACGTTATTTCAGAACATTGATGTACAGAAATTCAGCAAAAATGATGCGGTTTTAGGACGGATACAACTCCAAATATAAATTGAAAAGAACTTTAAAAATCACGATTTTGACACAAGATGGATGCCATATTTTATTTTAAAGTGGGCCACGTAATTTCTTCATATAACAGTCACGTGATCTCTTCATATAATGGGTGCAATTATTGTATTAATTTTTATTTTAAAAACTTCTAGATATATTTTTCTGAAAAAATTTTTTATACATTCTATCTGATAATTTGAATATTTTCTAAAACTTTTGAAGCAATTTGTGAATTTTAAATTCGCTTAAAAAATGTTTGAAAAATTAGGTCTTCTAGGATTCAATGTATTTGATTTTTTCAATTCGGGTTCAATCCAAAACTAATTGGGCGATGTTATTCATTTATATTCCCATAGGTTCCACAGACCGTCTGAACAACATACTAAAATTTCATTTTGATAAAGTCGTTTTTGCGACAGTTACCGTGCTAACGGACAGACAGACACACAGTCACACAGATAGACAGACAGAATGAATGAACAAAGTCATAAACACTTTTCAACTATGTTCTAAAGTGTTAAAAATGAACTTTTTTCAAATGATGTCATCGAAATGTAAATCTTCTGGCTTTCTGTGTAAAATCAATGAATATTTCATTTATATCACTTATATTCCTGACTTCAGAGCTAAATAATTTTGCGTGAAAAAAATTCAGCAATTCTTTTACAACTCATCTTACAATCGTTTGATTTGTTTACATTCTGCATGCTATAGAAATTAGTAAGAATAATTAAAGTAAGTAATAATAAATAAAGTTGTAAGAATAATTTAAATTTAGTGATCATTCAAAATAAAAAATATTGCAATTGCGTTGTCACAGAATTTAGATACACAGATAATATGCAAACATAAAGCGGTTTTATGACGAATGCAACACTAAATATAAATTTAAAAGATTTTCAAACACAACGATTTTTTCGCAGGAGAAAAAAATGGATGTCATATTTTATTTCAAAATGAGTCAAGTGATCTCTTCATATAATATGGTTGTCAAGGACGAATTCATAGAGGGGGTTCTATGGGTTCGGAACCCCCCCCCCCCCCCGAAATGAAATTTCTGGATACGTCCTTGCCTGTGCTCTCGTGTTTTCTCGTTTAATTGTGATCCAGTATCCATTTAGTCTGGTTTTATTCAAGTTTAGTTAGTTTTTTTTTCAAACTTTTTTTGGATTGAAAGTTCACCATACTTTGGACATCCCCCCACCCTCGAAATGAAATTTCCGGATTTTTATGTAAATTAATTTAATTAATTAATAATTATTTAATTACTTAATAATTTATTTAATTAATTAATTTTAAATAATTTTAATTAATTAATTTAAATAATTAAATAATTTAATTAATTAAAATTAAATTAATTTAAATAATAATAGTAATTTAAATAATTTAATTAATTAATTTGTATTATTTTTATTTAAAAAACTATCTAACATATTTTGCTGAACTTTTTTCACCCATTTTATGTGATAATTAGAATATGTCTAAAATTTTCGAAGCAATTTATGAATTTTAACTCTGCTTAATAAATGTTTAAAAAATTATGTCCCATAAGGGTTCCGAAATTAATTGCATGATATTAAATTGTGTGATTAAATTCGAAACTAATTGGGTGATATTATGCATTTTCATTCCCATATGTCCCACAGACCGTCTCAACAACATGCTGAAGTTTCATTTTGATAAAGTCATTTTCACGGCAGTTATCATGCGAACGGACAGATAGACAGACAGACAGACATAATGATCAAAGTCACAAACATTTTCCAACTATGTTGGAAAGTGTTAAAAACGGATAAAATTAACAAATAAGTTAATAAAATTAATAAATAAACATTAAAATCATCACATAAACACATAAGCAAATAAGTATAAAAATTAAAAATCTAAAATAACTATAAAAATTAAAAATCAGCAAACAAAATTTTCAAATAAATTTATCATAAAATAAATAAATTAATTAATTAATTAATAAGCAAATAAAAGTAACCAATAAATAAATAGAATTTACAAATAAACAAATAAATAAATACACTGAACAAAAATAACAAAAATTAACAAATAAGTAAATAAAATTAACAAATAAACAAGCAAAATTATCACATAAAAAAACTAAATTACAAATAGACAAATAAAGTGAACAAATAAACAAATGCAATTACCAAATAAACACATAAAATTAACAAATAAATTAATTAAATTAGCAAACAGACACTTAAAATAACAAATAAACAGATAAAATTAACAAATATATAAATAAAATTATCAAATAGATAAAAAAGTCACAAATAAAAAAATAAAGTTTCCAAATGAACAAATGAAATTAACAAATTTCAAATATTGCAACATCCATATTTGAAGCATCCTTTAAACCTAGGTTTTATAAAGAATGCCTACCCCAAAAACTTCACAACGCAAAAAACATTTGCATTCTACATAACATAAACATATAAAAAAATAAATAACATGAAAGCCAGATCCGCATCACTCTTATTCGAATACGAAGTTAAATAAAGGTACTTTTTTTTATGATCCTCAAATAAATTATCGTCTGACGTGCTGCATTTGAACTCTCTTTCAGGATCTAGGTGAAGATACCGAAGAGAGTCGCTCTCTGCAACCAATTTAAAGAAAGGGAAAATCTCGCGAGACGAAGAGGGAAACAAATTTGAGATCGAATCAGAAAGAGAGAGAAAATCGTGAACGTGTTTTTACGTTTAAGATATTCTAAAAACAAATGTTTGTACATGGGATATTCTGATACATGAAGCTTTTCTGTCCATTCAAAATCCACTATTTCAAATCAAAATGTTAGGGAACATTTTCTCATCGGTTTTTACCTTATGTACGTAAATGCAAAAACCGTGTTCTTGGGTTCACTAAAATGTAGGTATTTCGTATCTTTCTAGCTACATTTTGAGAACTAATTTAATCTTTAATACTAAAAGGAAAAGCCCGGCATACGGCGTGGTAAAGCTGAAAAACTATATCTCATCCGCTATCCTTAAAGTTGCAAATTTCTTCCCATCCGCCCGCTTGCTGCACGGTACGTAATATCCAGAGACATATGCGAACCTCACATCTCTCCCATTTAATACCAGGACCCTTATCGAAACATACATAGGACCCTTATGAAAACATACATACCATGACATTCCCTAACAAATTAATTTATATCCCCGTAGAACCCCTAACAGAATGTCCCTTTCCCCACTATATTTTGAACTAATTTTGATTCACTATATCTTGAACTAACTATATTTTAACTCACTATATTTTGAGTTAAAAAATTTACGCAGTATTGCCCGCGATTTAAGATGCAAACCTTTGATTAAAATTTCCCCGGAAATCAAAGCGAATTCTCGAATATCAAGGAACGCTTTAACAATACGCAAGTTTACAACAAATAACTTAAAAATCCACTGTGCGAGCACACTCAAAGCTTCGCTCTTTCCGCTAAGTGGGAGTAACATTTGTAAATAGACACGTAACACGTTTTAGGCCATGCGTTGGATTCATCGGTCTCTACCACTGCGTATAATGTCCAAAATACGCTTTTTGCCTTTTGAGCGCGCGTAATACGACTTAAATAAGCTCTTTTGATAAACTAAATCAGCGCATTTGACACGCCCTAAATATGATTCTCGCCCTTTGCACAGACATAATAAGTCCTAAATAAGATCTTTTGATGCTCTTTTGATGCATCTTATATCAGCTCATTTAGGATGTCCTAAATCACACGGGTGCTCATACAAATTGGATAAAATTACCTTTAGCTATCCAAAAATCTTAAACGTTATCTTAGCTGCCAAACACTATCTCCATTAAGGCTCCAATTTAGAAGTATAAATCTGCATGGTTACAGATTCTATGACGTCACAACTTCAGAGAATGATAAAACTTTCACCCTTGCAAACGTCACATGATTCTTAAAACACACTGAGTAACATGAAGGCTACAGGTTTCATTCCTAGCGCATGCGCACGGAATGCCAATTTTTTCCCTACGAAACTTCGTTATTCAACGGAGTTAGGCTTTCGACTATGCACATATACCTTATAAAAATCATAATTTGTGAACGTATTTATAACCCCAAAAATATAATTTTCTTTTGGAGCAGTATGTAATATTCAAAGAAGCATCTGGTAAATTTTGAAGATCGGACTGTCAGTCAAATTTCAAATATCGCAAAATGGATTACTCTTCAAAACACGAAAAGCATGTGTATTTTTAACTCACGAAAATTCGCACACTGATAACACGGATTTCATTCAAAGTTTATTTGAAAAATAATTTTCCGATGGTGTTAAGATGGAATCTCTACGATAATATGTTCGATCGCTAAGGAACCGAATTGTGCAAAAATCGATCAAAATGGCATGTCAACATTTAATAACTAAAATTTTGAATTTTAAAAAAAAATCTTGATAAATTGATTACTCTAGAGAGCCCAAGTACCCCTGAACCAAATTTCATGGCCGTACGACGATTAGATTTTCCGCTACAGACAGCACAAACAGACACGCAGGCATATTCCTTTATTATAATAAAAAATATGATAAAGAATATTAAATTAATAATTTCCTCAAAACAACAGGTTTTATCAAAGAAATTAATTTTTCAAGATATTAAGTTGTCATCAATTTGGCTAAATTCGTCGCTAAGACAGTCGATTTTTTGCCATGCACTATAGGCAGATGTATAGATAAGTAGGCAGATATATAGACAAACTTGGACCATTATAGTATATATTATGGGATAAAAAAAAGCTTCAAAGGTCCATTTCTGGATCGCACTCCCTTTGCAAATATCAGTATTTATAGACTGATTTTACTCTTATTATGCGCTAGTCAGCATGTGGATTAGCCAATACCTGAAATAGCAGAACGAAAACTTGCTATGTGCCGTAATATTCTTTCATTAAAAGTTATAACTTTTAGGCGCCTTTCAGTAAAAGCATTCTGAAATGTAGAAGGGGTAAAGGGATAATGTTTTATCTATTTTAATATTACGTAATAGTAAATTTTTATATGGAATTAAATAATACATAGAACATTAAACATATCTCCGAAATAGAAACTATAAAAATTATAGATTCTTCCATCAAAGACATATTAGGATTTTATATTCTCACAAGCGGCAGCTACGCACATTGTAATTACATATGCCGGAAATAAAAAAGAACTAGAAGTGGAAATCCTTAGTGGATCCCTATTCCACTCTGGAATTTGATGCTGAATCCAAATCAGTCTTCATTTAAGCTCTAGCAAATCCTGAGAAGTAAATGTTTAAAAAACATTGCAAACACAATATTATAGCAAAGATCTTTGCCACCAAAAAGCATAAACTACACTGTTGAAACTTGTGAGCAACACGGGTAAAGATTATTATGATTTTCAAATAATCCTTTCACGTTCTTTTAGAAGTTGGCACTGCCATAACATGGCTGGGGTTTTCTGTTTGTTTGTTTTGTTTTATTTTCTTTGTGAACTAATTTAAAAAGAAAATCTGGAAAGACAAACACTGAGAGAGAAAACTTTCTAGATGAGATTACAGAAGAAACAGAACTGTAAGGCTCCTTCTTCGAAAAGATGTACGACAGAAATATTTGCATAAAACATTTTGATATCAGAGGCTTTCCTGTCTTGCTGAACAATGTTTAGAAATATTTCATGTATCTCCATTTATTTCAAATCAAGAAGTTGACGTTTTTTCTCAAAGCTCTTTCACTATGTAGAAAGTGTACTTTTCTGTTGCATAAAATGTACATTTTTTATCCATTAAAATAAAACTGTTGCTAAAATTTAGAGGTTCTTTCAGAAACAATTCATGTTATAACTACAGCTTATGATCTTCACTCCTGCTATAGTTGCACTTCTAATGAAAACTCAGTAAAATACAACAGACAACCTATTTTGCCCTTCTAGATGAATTATGTAACTTTTTATATTTTATATTAATTATTATAATTATAAAACTGGTACTTTTAAAAAATAGTAATAGGTATGCTGAAAATTTTCAAAATCATTGAATTAAAAAACTAATCAAACATAGGTGTGAAAAATTTTTGCTCATTCATCCTATAGCAGTTTTTGAGACACAGATGAATATTTGAAACTGCATAATTTTGGTGGTTATTGAAGCCGTTATCAATTTTCGACAGATATTCCTTGGAAGGAAATGTAGAAAATGGAGGCTACATAAATTAAACACATTTTATCTAATTGTATGTCACAGTAATTGCCGTCTTGATAGTAAAACATGATAGTTTAGTGTATTGAAATAATTACAGTTAATGTAGCTTCGTTTTCAAAGCATTCCAGTCAATATCTCGCACATAACTCCAGATTTGATATTTAGCATGAGATTTTTGTTGTTATACCTGATGCGGGCGGCATATACGTGGGCGGCTCTCTACGGAATCATATTAAATTATCTTCATATATTTCGCAATGTATTAATTTAAGCTGTATCAAAACAATAATACTTAAAATGGATACTTATTTGGAATTATATCCATTTTGCAGTTTTAAAGCATTTTCCTTTGTATTTGGTTACTTAGTGCATTTTAAAACGCCAAAGTTCCAATAATAAAAAACATCCTAGAATAATGGAGTTGTCTTATTTATTTTCTCGTCAAAAATTACGTACATGTGATAAAAGATAATTAAACTTTATTCACAAGACTATCGATACTTCGTAAACAAAACACTGCAGCTATCCCTTTATTACGAAAGTGGATTTAACAGCATGCAAACGGCGCGTATCAGGATCATGAAGCGGTTAATAACACCTGATTTATAGCTATGCTTATCATTGCTGTACATGTTCCCCAAATGCGTAAGGCAACGGATGAAAACGATTTTGGCAAAGCCCACGTTGATATGGCAAAACAGCTGAATCAGGGCATTTCCAAAATAGCATGGCTTATTGCATGCCCACGGCCAAACGCAGTGAGTACTTACGGAAAATATTCCGAATAGAACAAAACCACGAACGGGCAAAGTGTTGGTCAGTCTGAGTGACTTGTTGCCCGGCTCATTCCTGCAACAGGTTATTTAAAATGACTTTCTGCTGCATAGTACTCTATGTATCGAATTTATGTGCACTGTGTGTGTGTATGTATGTGTGTGTGTGTGTGTGTGTGTGTGTGCGTGTCGTGCTTGTCGTTCATGACACATTACTCCATCAACATTAAAATATTCAATAGTTTGAGCCACAATAACTATTCTGTTGGATCGTGCTCTTCCTGTCACAGGACCACAGTCAGTAGGCATTCACTGTAGCTGACAGCAAGAAACTCACAAACTTTGGCATTCTTTAAATGCTCTGATTCAGCATTCTAACCATAACTATTTAGTCTTTGCTAAAATCGCTTTATATCCGCTGCCTTGCCCATTTGGAGAACAGATATAACAGTGAACAACAGGGTATCAAGTGTTACTGACTTCATCATGGCTTTGACACACTCCGCGGTTTGCTTGCAGTTGTTATCATACATATATAACCTATACCTGGCATATGCTTACAGTTCGACCTGAACAGACAAAATCTGAGAAGCGATAATGATGTGTGATGAGCAAATTGCCGGCAAGACGTTTGGATTATTGGACTGCAGCTATTCCCGCAGTTCTGCGATCGACTGTGCCGTCGCTGTGGTCGAAGTGACTTATATGACTACCGAATTTTCAATCACAGGTTTTCAAGCTTTACTCAACATCGTCTATCGACTCTGAACAAGATTCCAAGATATACTGAAGATGGCCCGTGTCTACGCGGAGTACGCGCACGTTAAATCTGTGGGTGCAAAAGTTCTTCCTAGAGACTGCTGGCAGGAAAAAGAGGGTACGGTCCCTGAGTATGTCTCCCACTACTATATCCGGTTTAAATTGGGTGACACTATTCTGGTCGTCCAAACAAGATAACTTACACCTTCTAGTAGGTCGGGCGATCTGGGTCGAAAGAAAGGAAGACTAAAGATAATGAACAAACAATCCAATCTGTATGGAGGGAGAGTAGCTTGGAACAAACAAGCATAACTATTTCAGTTTGGTGTGTCACTTCTAACTGATAGCCAAACTATATGTGCATGGGAAGCCTAAGGAGTAGTCATGTGTTTTGTCTCTTTAGCGTATATAACGAACACGAGAGGGGATGTGTCTCTGTCAATTTCTTTCCGAAAAATTATTAAAACGATTTCTAAAATTTTCAATTTTTACTGATATTAGACAGAGTATATTGTAATTCTCACCAAGAGGTAGCATATCATAGAATTGTTCAATATTTTGAAATATTTATTTGGTTTTTATATGTACATCATGTTACATGATATCAGTGGGTTGACCGGTAGCCAGGTGACTCACACTAGAATGTTTGTAACCAGTTGTTCTGACTAGAAAGCAGAAATCCAGCTAACTGGTAAGAAATTTGAGGTTTTTTTGCTGGCGGCAAAATGTGTGCTATACAATTGTTTTTACTACTGGATATTACGCCACCAGCTCCCTACGCTCGTCAACCCCTGTACTACTCGCTGGAGCTAGATCTGTTTAAAAAAAATTAATGTTAGAATCAGTGATAATGTCTTTAACACTTTACAACATAGTTGAAAAGTGCTTATGACTTTGTTCAATTTGTCTGTATGTCTGTCTGCCCGTTGACACGATAACTGCCGTAAAAATGACTTTATCAAAATGAAATTTTAGTATGCTGTTCAGACGGTCTATGGAACTTATGGGAATATAAATAAATAATATCACCCAATTAGCTTTGGATTGAACGCGTGTTAAAAAAATAAAATACATTGAACCCTATGCGACCTACTTTTTCAAACCTTTTTTAAGCGAATTTAAAATTCACAAATTGCTTTGGCAGTTTCAGGAAATATTCAAATTATCCCGTAAAATATATAAAAAAAATTTCAGCGAAATATATTCAGTAGTTTTTTTAATTAAAATTAAAATTATACCTTTTATATGAAGGGATCACGTGACCATTATATGAAGAGATCACGTGACCATCATATGAAGAGATCACGTGACCCACTTCAAAATAAAATATGGCATCCATCTTCTGTCAAAATCGTGATTTTTAAAGTTCTTTTTAATTCATACTTAGTGCTGTATCCGTCCTAAAACCGCTTTATTTTTGCTTAAATTCTGTGCATCTACATACTGAAACAACGCAATTACAATATATTTGAGTTTAAATGATCATCCAACTTTGATTATTTCTACAACGAAACCTAATTTTCACTTATGGAGAATGTAAATACCAAAAGATGTAGAATGAGTTGTATAAGAATTGCTGCATTTCTTTAACTCAAAATTATTTAGCTCATGGAGTCTGCAATATAGCTGATTTGCTTTTATGATCACTGATTTTACACAGAGATGAACGATATTTTCGATGAAGTTTTAAGCATAGAGTTTAATTACTCGTACTTCCATGGTCTCTTAAGTTTTTAAATAAAATAAATCATTATAGTGATAAATGAAATAAATGGAAAAAAGTTTATGAATCAAATGCTGCTTTTATAGAGAGAGCCAGGCGTGTTATATTTCGATGGCGTCGTTTGAATAAATTTCATACGTTTTTGATGAAGTTTTTAAATATAATAAATTATTGTAGTATTATGATAATTTTAAAAATATTACTGGGACATGTATCGCATTTTAGAGATGCTTAAATCAGGCAATTTATATTTCAATGCCATCATTTGAATGAAGGTTATTTTTTCGACGAAGTTTTAAGTTCTCAAATATAATAAATTAATGTAGTATTATGATAATTTTAAAAATATTACAGAGGAATGTTTAGTATTTTAGAGATATTTAAATAAAATTGCATTGAAGGTGGAAAGTGTTTCATAATCAATGCTTTATGCATGATTGCTCTTTCTTGTTTTGTAATAAAAAAAAATTTAAATTTAATTTGTACGTTATAATCCGTGTCATTGCATTTTAGCTCTTTGATATCACATTCGAGATGGAACCATCTGGCAAAAGTAATTTTGAAAACATATTTAAATTATTATTTCGAGAAAACAAATTTTTACAGCACAGTGGCCTATATTTTTAAAAAGATGAGCTCAAAATCTATAAAAGTTGTTCAACCACATATATGAGAAATTTTTTTACGCGAGTTATAAGACAACAAAAAATAATTTTTCATTAGAGCCAATGGAACTCAGACTTTCAAAGTGGCCCCCCAAATAACCTTGATCCATTTTTTTAAACGAATATCATTTGCCTATACAGTTTTTGATTCTGTTTAAGTGGGTGTTCTTTGAGCAGCTAATTGCGATTCGGTAGAATTTAGTGTGCATGCTGTTGATCTTTATGCATAAATGATCTTACTTTTATTATGTCAAATCTCCTTCATAAATTGCTTGATATATTTGTGAAATTTTTGCAATGTGATATTTTTTTTTACTTTAAATTGATACGACTGGTCTAAAATCTATAATGCCACATAAGATTATACTGCATATATATATATATATATATATATATATATAAAAGTAAATACATCATCAAATTGAAAAAGGGGGGGAGGTACAAAGGAAAGGGGGAAAAGAAAGGAGAGTGTTTACAGGAACGACAGAAAAAAGGCCGGGGGGATAGTGACCCCCCGTTCCCGGTTAAAGCACTTTTACTCTAGATATATATATATATATATATATATATATATATATATATATATATATATATATATATATATATATATATATATATATATATATATATATATATATATATATATATATATATATATATATATATATTCATATATATATATGTATATATATATATATATATATATATATATATATATATATATATATATATATATATATATATATATTCATATATATATATATATATATATATATATAATATATATATAAGATTCATATAAAAAAGGGGGAAATGACCAAATGAAAGGCATAAAACAGTAGAGGCGGATGGCGACCCCTCTTTCCCGTTTAAAAGCATGCTTTTATGCCCGAGCAACACTCACGGTACCAATGCCATACAGTAGCCATACTTCCGAAAATGTGCCACGTCAATAGACAAACAAAATATTGCAAAGCAAACATACATGAAGCAACCAGGATCGCAATAGAAAGGAAAAGAATGCATATGCAGCAAATGCCCTTGTCGATTAAGACAGAACACATTATATATATTTTTTCAGTTTTACGCATGCGTAGTTCGTTATTTCCACTTACATCATACTACACCTCTGCCATATCCTTTAGTAAGCATTTTCTCCCTTTTTAGTATTAAATAGGGAATTATAATAACATGTCAGGAAGCCAATTGGATAATGCCGAATTATTGCCTCTTTTATAATATTCCTATTATGCACGATGCAATCTGACTTGAAAGTATTTATTCGTTGATTTTCAGAAGGAAAATTGAATATCTGTGGATTTTACATTAATCTTATACGTTTTCTATGCTATATAATATATATATATATATATATATATATATATATATAAGTAAAAGAGGTTTGAAGATTCAATGAAAGAAAAGTGAGAAGCTGTAACACGAAAATCCAAATATCTAACAGGACTACGAAATAAAAGTATAAATCAACAAATCCTCAAGCAAATGGAAAAAAAAATAAATAAATAAAATAAATATCGAATCAACAAGTCAATGAAAAGTATCAAAATACAAAGGTATGGAATCGAAAAAAGAATAACAAGCGAAATCAAGCACAAACGCTATACACGTGGACAAGGCTCTAAGCCTAAATCATGAATTGTTCACTTCCACAAAAATCGTATTCATGCCCAAGTGTTTTGTAGAAGCAAACACAAAAATGTATGTTTCTGAAGAAATAGACAGATTATATCTATAAACTATTTCTACTTGGGCGACATACATAAATAAGAAAAATAAAAGGAAAAATGGATACCAAAAAACGGACTGAAAAAACACACTAACCTAGTAACCTAGTACGGGAACACAGAAAGAAGTGACAAGTGTTGCCATTCACAAATGAATAAGATATACTGTTGCCATTCCTAAGAAATAAATAACAGTAATACGAAAAGACATGTACAAGAGATAATATACCATCAAGAAGGGCAATAAAAGAAAGGCTAATGTCTAAGTGGATGTGTAAATAAAATATATAAACAAGAAAAGGGAGATGTCAGGCTAAAATTTAAAGCAATAATAAATAAATAAAATTCAAGAAAATTCAGCTATTCTAAATTTTTTAACTATACCATTTACAAAATAAGAGGGATATTTATATAAGTTAGTGGTAATTTTTAGATTATCAATATGTAAAGCATGGAATTTTTTATCAGATAATCTATATTCTAAAAAGTTGATTAAGAATAATATTTCTAAACAATAGAAACGAGTTGAAGGAATTAAATGGTAAGATTTTATTAATTTTAGAATTAAAAGAGTCTTTTTTATCATATAAATTAGTAACAATTCTATTAGAAGGTTCAGCAAAAAGATTTAAATCCAAACAATTAATATTTTTACTAATAGTAGCTTCATTAGGAATTAATTCCAAATTATCAGGATAGAAATCTATATTAATGACACAATTTTCAGTATGTACTAAGCAAATCTGATCATCAACATATCTGTATAGTGTATAATCTTTTGAAGTAAAGGACTGTTCAAAATGATAAAGATATACATTAGCTAACATACTGCTATTGCAGTCACCCTGTGGAACTCCTGAGACTTGTAGGTATAATTTATTTCCTTGAAAAATATAATTATTGAAAATAACAAAGTGAAGAAGTTTAGGAAAATTAACAAAACTAGCATGAGATGTAAGATTAGTAATATAATCATTGTATAGAGCCAAAATTACATCATACAGGTCAGAGATCTTGATATTATTGAAAAGATCTTTAAAATCAAAAGTTTGAAATCCTATTAGATTTTTAAGGGATGTTAATCTATTCTTTAATTCTTTACTATTATTAAGAATAAGGTAATTATTGCTAGACTGACGTAAACTATCATTTATTTGATTTAAAGAATCTAGAAGTAATTTACTCGCAGTAGTAGAGTAAGTATTATGGCCACTAGTTACTTACTGTTCGAAATTTAATGGGATTTTTATGAAATTTTGGAATAAGCACAATATATGGAAATTTAAAAAATTTATATTTAATATTTAAGTCACTATACATATTAAAAATTTTTAATTTAATACTCTTAATGGAATGTAAATCGAGTTTAAAAAGACTATTATTTTTTAAATAATCTAACAGAAATTGTATATAAATTTTTTTACAGATAATAGCATAATTATTAGAGGCTTTATCAACATAGGTAATAACAAAATATTTTTGTAAATCAATAATGGAGCGCTTAATATTATCAAAATTATATAAGGATCTAGACAATTTAATACTACTAATAGCATTTTTAAAAAAGATTCTAATAGAGTAAATTTCTACATATTAAATGCCTCTAAAGGCATAGCATATTTAGAAGCTAATTTATATATATATTTACCAAGATAAAGATTAATGGATTTTTTAAAACCTTAATAGAATTATGACAAGAGGGTAACCTGAATTTAGTGCCAAAAGACATAATGGTTCTTAACGAAATGTCTTTAACAATACCTAAGTCTCCTGTAACTATATGCCCCTGGTCCGGATTGAGAAATTTAACATAATCTTTTACTGTACAATTACATTTATTTTCTAAAATTGACTTAGAATACTGATCTAAACAGAGAGATCGTGAAATTTTATTAGAATTAAATATTGATCTACCAAAAGGCCGGTTGTATTTAAAAGTCTTTGATACACTCAAACCACCAAAAGGCATTAAATGCTTGAACTTGTTAAAAAGATGACCAAAATTTATGGAATTATAAATGGGATGCTTGAAAGAAATAACACAATATGAATTAGTTGAAAAATTATTAAGATGATTTTGATTAAGTTTTAAATTTAAATACTGTGATCTTGTAATAAGTAAGTCATAGAAAATATGATATATATATATATATATATATATATATATATATATATATATATATATATATATATATATATATATATATATATATATATGTATATATATAATATATATAATATATATATATATATATATAATATATATATATATATATATAAAATATATATATATATATATATATAATATATATAATATATATATAATATATATTATATATATATAATATATATAATATATATAATATATATATATATATAATATATATATATATATATACTATATATATATATATATATATATATATATATATATATATATATATATATATATATATCATTTCACACTTACACCTTTCTTCATACATTAAAATGCAGCTTATAATAAGCACAGAAAAATCATTCAACTCCTCAGAATTCATCAGAAACGAAGCCATTGAAATTCTTGCTAGTTACAATAAGAACATTCAATCCGGTATTAACGAAATCCATTTATCTGGGTTTGTGTTCTCACAAACTTAATACCTTTATATCTTTTACATTGTCAATTCCATAAACGCTTGTCAGACTCAATCAGGCTTACAGCAATAGCTAAAGAAATGTTTCGAAACAGGCATATTATTCAAGGTGCCAGTAGCAGTAAAGTATTTTGTTTTATTTATAACTCTGAAACTATTGGTTCTGTGTATTTTTTAAGAATGGAAGATTTGGATACCATTCCTGCTTTGGCAGCTACGATTAAATTAAATATAATTTTTACTTGCTCATACTATAAAACAGTAAAGAGAAAGTATTGTTTTTCCGAAAATGTTCGATTTTGAGACTAAATATATGCTTCAGGTTCTCCGCTAATTTTAGCGTGATGTTCATATGTCTATCAGTGGTCAATTTATTGCGCACAATAGGTGCCACAAATTGCGCACGATAAGTGCCACAATAGGTGCCACAAATATTAAGGGATTTTCCTGAAACTTTATACTTTGGCTTTGTTGATGAAAAATCTAGAACCAGATAAAGACAAATTTGAAATTCAAACGAAAACTTTGGAATTTATACTAAATTTTATATTTTCTTAGCATGGCAGAATATAGGACAAAATTTGACATAATCTTACATAAAAGAGATTATGCACGGCTCAATGATCACGATACTTAATAGTTTCAATCGTTGTAGTGAGAAATAGCCGATGTGTCATAAATACAATAATAGTGAGATACTATTATTGTGTTTATGACATCATTAGCCACCTTCGAAGTAGGGAGGGGCAATTTTTGTCAAACTTAGTATCAATCAAAAAGTATTTTTTAAAGTGTATGTCTCCCTACAAATTATTCTTTATTATTTTAATTGTTTTAATTCTAAGGAGATAAAAGTTAGCAATAGATCAGTCCAGCTAATGACTTTAATGCATTCAGTTTTTCTTGGTTTTCTTCTTTTTACTTTCCTTATATACATAATGTATAAGGAAAGTATTGTGACGGGGTCGAAAATTCGACGGGAAAGCACGTTTCAAGCATCCCTGATCACGAGTCGAACATTTTTGAAGTGATGTCCGTGTTTATGTGTGTGTGTGTGTGTCAGTGAGCCTGTGGAGACGATATTTCACGAACGAATGGAGCGATTCGAATGAAATTTGGTACAAAAATCACAATCCATGAATACTGGAAGCATATTGTTTTAAAACATAATCGAATGTTCAGAACCCCCATAAATTTTCGAGTGAAATTTTGAAAAAATCATCAAAAAATCAAAACCTTTAATAAAGTTACGCAAATAGACATTTCTTATGTAATTTTCCCTTAGAAAACAACTGACATAAACTTTAGAACGCTAGCATTAACCGTTCTCGAGAAATTGCACATTTTTCAAATAAATTTATCAAAAAATCCCATAAATTAAAAAAAAATATTAACTGTTAAGAAACATGTTTGCTTTTTATATGTAATATCATGCGATAAATTGGGTGACATTATTCTCGTGGATCTAACTCGTTCCATTCACGAGAAAAGATATTTTGAGTAATACTTTTGTATTTGAACTCCAATAGTCATTTATCCGCTGTAAGAATAACTTATTTCTCCGTCCACAACGCTTGGCGAAATTTTGGTGACGAATTTAGCGCAATGTCGCCAACTTGGCGGCATTTTTAAATGTTGAAGTTAACGAAAATCTCGCCAAATGGATAAAAATGACGCTAAATAAATGAAAATAACGACTAATCTAATTGAAGAAAATTCAATATCTTGGAAAGAATATTAGTATCTACTATAAGAATAACATTTTTACTTTCCTTATATACAATAATGTATAAGGAAAGTATTGTGACGGGGTCAAAAATTCGAATTCGAGTTTTCGATGGGAGAGCACGTTTCAAGCATCCCTGATCACGAATCGAACATTTTTGAGGTGATGTCTGTCTGTGTGTCTGTGTGTGCGTCAGTGATACTATAAGAATAACATTTTTTAACTGTAAATGTAGTAAATTCATTGCATTATATAAGGAAAGTCATGTGTTGCCCACATCAGATTTTTTATTTCAAATTCAAACTGATAAAACATGCAAATCCGTACACAGTAATTACAAACACTAGGAATTCACATATTAATTTAAAATTGCACAAACGTGTAAATCCGTCGAAAACTCAAATTTCAATTTTCGGCCCTATTTCAATACTTTCCCTATACATCACTGTATACTGGTGGTTAAGTAATGTTCATCGCAGATAACAGCACATATTACTACATATTTTATAGTGTAACAAGATAGCGAACCATTTAACCAATTTTTTTCGAATTTTGTCCCAGACACTTCCGATGAATAATGACCCCTGTGTTTTTTTTTAAAGTTCTGTCAGTATAGAATAATATTTCTGGATTTATTTTATCCATTATTCCTCTGACACTACCGAGCCAGACGCATGAGAAAAACTGCAAAAGTTACACCATTTCAAATTTCCGGTCCCCTTACAGACATTTCATGCATGGAACATTTACGTTTTTCGGAATATTAGATGAATAGAAAATGTTTTTTTTTTCCCAGCAGACTATCATTTTTCTTAAAATGTGCAAAGCAAGATTCCATTCAACGCAATAATCAAATAAAAGGTACGAAGGAGTGGGGTATTTTGGAACACTTTACATTTTTTGATTTTCATAATTATTTCCCTTTATAAATCTGTCTTAACGAAATTCCTCATATGCATTAAGAACTTCCGCTTAAAATAGAAGTATAATCCGCTTCAAATGCCTTATACATAATTGATATATTTTTAGAAATCTTTCAGTGTATCATAGTTCCCTACGTGGAGAGAAACCTTAAGACAGTTTTTCAATAGATAAAATATTATTAAATTGACAACTTTTCTGGGACAAAGTTTTGGTTATATTGCATAATTTAAATAACTGGGGGAATCTGTCCCGTGCTCGCTACGTTTCGCCAACCCCTGTGACTTGCTTCACTAGTTATTTCAAGCCAAACTAAAGTTTAAATCGGTAAACCGTTTATTTCATCGTATTATCCTATTATTTCTCTAAATGTACCAAATTTCATAGTTTTATGTGCTATAGTTTATGCAGTACTGGAGAGAAAATCAATGGACGTGTCGATACGAAAAAAAATTTTCCACTTCAGAAGTGCATAAACAGTAAAATATCTCGTAAACTACATCTAAATTAAGAAAAGAACTCCGTCCTGTAAATATTCAACTATGTAGGTACCTGTCTGCAAAATTTCGTGGTCCTTCTATTGTTAGTCTATCCAGGACGCAAACTCGCAGCTCAGATATTTTATCTTTGATATTAAATATTTCTTAAATTACAGTATATTTCGAAAAACGGTTTATTTCAGCGTATTCCCCAAACCTTTCTCCACAAGTGTACCATATTTTATATTTTTAATGTTGTAGTTTTTGCGTACGAAGTAGAGAAACTTGGGGAACAAGAAATTTGTCAAAAACAGTGGTGGCGGCTAAGACGTCAGCTACATTTTTACTTTCCTTATATACAATAATGTATAAGGAAAGTATTGTGAAGGAGTCGAAAATTCGAATTCGAGTTTTCGGCGGTAGAGCACGTTTCAAGCATTCCTGATCACGAACCGAACATTTTTGAAGTGATGTCCGCGCGTGTGTGTGTGTGTGTGAAAGTGTGTGTGTGTGTGCGGGTGTGTGTGTGTGTGCGGGTGTGGGGGGGGGGGGTGAGTGTGTGTGTGTCAGTGAGCCTGTGGAGACAATAACAGACGAACGAATAGACCGATTTGAACGAAATTTGGTACAAAAATCACAATCCATAAACACTGGAAGCCTATTCTTTTTATACGCAATCGAATGTTCAGAACCCCCCTAAATTTTCGAGGGAAATTTTGAAAAAATCGTCAAAAAATCAAAGCCTCTAATAAAGTTACGCATATAGACATTTCTTATATAATTTTTCATTAGAAAACGATTGACATAAATTTAGAACGTTAACAAGAACCGTTCTCGAGATATTGTACATTTTTTAAAATAAAATCAAAAAGTCATATAAAATAAAATAAAAATATTTCCTACTGAGAACGGTTCATGTTCACTTTTCATATGTAATACCATGCGATAAATTGGGTGACATCATTCTAGTGGATCTGGCTCGTTCCATTCATGAAAAAAGATACTTTAAATAATACTTTTGTATTTGAACGCCAATAGTCATTTATCTGCTGTAAGAATAACATATTTCTTCGTCCATAACAGTTGGCGAGATTTTAGCGAAGAATTTGGTAGAATGTCGTCAACTTGGGGACCTTTTTAAATGTTGCTAAATTAACGAAAAACTCGCCAAATGGATAAAAATGACGCTAAATCAAAGACGACCCATTGATGATGACGACACGGAAAATGACGGCTCATTGACGAAAATTCAATATCTTGGAAATAATGCAAATAACTATTATAAAAATAATCTATTTTTTTTTACTGTAAAAGTAGTAAATTTATTGCATTATATAAGGAAAGTCATGTGCTGCCCACATCAGATTTTTTTTAATATAAAGAGATCAACAAAGAAGACAATGAAAATAAAAATGAAACACTTTCATATAATGCACATGTATTGAACTTACAATAAAAATTCGTAAAAACACGTAAAAGAAAACAAAAAATAATTTCATTAAGTGCCACCTTTTTACTTTCCATATATACATACTGTATAAGAAAAGTATTGTGACGGGGTCAAAAATTCGAATTCGAGTTTTCGACGGGAGATTACACTTCAAGCATCCCTGATCACGAATCAAACATTTTTGAAGTGATGTCTGTGTGTGTGTGTGTGTGTGTGTGTGTGTGTGTGTGTGTGTGTGTGTGTGTGTGTGTTAGTGAGTCTGTGGAGACGATAACCGAATGGACCGATTCGAACTAAATTTTGTACAAAAATCACAATCCGTAAACACTGGAAGCCTAGTGTTTTTATACGCAATCGAATGTTCAGAACCCCCCGAAATTTTCGAGTGAAATTTTGAAAAAATCATCAAAAAATCAAAACCGCTAATAAATTTACGCAAATCGACATTTCTTATGTAATTTTTCATTAGAAAACGATTGACATAAATTTTAGAACGCTAACATGAACCGTTCTCGAGATATTGCTCATTTTTCAAAAAAAATATGAAAAAGTTATGTAAAATAAAAAAATATATATTTCCTATTGAGAAACATGTTCACTTTTCATATGCAATACCATGCGATAAATTTGGTGACATCATTCTCGTGGATCTAGCTCGTTCCATTCATGAAAAAAGATATTTTGAGTAATACTTTTGTATTTGAACGCCAATAATCATTTATCTGCTGTAAGAATAACTTATTTCTTCGTCCGTAACGCTTGGCGAGATTTTGGCGACGAATTTGGTGAATTGTCACCAACTTGGCGACTTTT